>VDFB02000008.1:234919306-235071442 GCA_007258455.2 Sequoia sempervirens | reverse complement strand
GGCACCTTTACTTGGCAGACTCAGCCATTTTCTTGAAATTTTCAACTTTTTTGCTTGATAAACTACATCTCTTTGAGCTTTGATTCTAGACACCAGATGAATCTTGTGAACTGGTTGAATGATCCATTGCAAAGCTCAACTGAATTGGAGATGATTGTTCTGGAGGTAGCATCTACTAAAAACATCATCTAATCCTTCAAAATCTTGGGCACCCTTGGCTAGGAGGGGTGCCTTTACTATCTAAAGATAGAATTTTTTCATGTTCTTCAATTTTACATTGCTTTTTTTTCCTTCAAATGAATTCTCATTTTCTGATGCTTGACTGACTCGATGAATTGACTGTTGGATTCATTGGATAGCTTGGAGAGTTTTCAGGAAGATCTTATGGATGCTATAAATCCTGAAAACTGATTTTAGGTCAAAAGTTTAGGCACCCCTGGCTAGCTAGGGCGCCCAACTCCTCTAGAGTTAGATATTTTTTTCTATGTTTTTCATCTTTTCTTTTGACTTCTTCATTTTGTATCTATTTGTCCCTCCGTCCAATCTGTGATATCTGGTGCTTGACAAATCTGATGAGCTTGCAGATGAATCCATTGAAGAGTTGGACTGAATTTGAAGAAAACTTGCTAGAGGTCTCAAACCCTAATTTCCACTTTTAAATCCTCAAAAGCTTGGGCGCCCTTGGCTACCTAGGGCACCCATCCTTACCAGACTTAGTCATTTTAAGTGATCTTCAATTTCTCAACTTTGTCCCCCATGCTCTATCCTCCGTTTGATTTGCAATTGTCGATGAATGATGAATCCGACGATCTAGCCAAGACATTCACTGGATATCTTGAGGAATTTTGAAGACAATGAGCATATTTGCAAACCCTAGGCGCCCCTGGCTACCTGGGGCGCCTTTATTCTCCAGAAAAAATATTTTTGATGTTTTTCACAACTTCTAGTTTGCTCCTCCATTCAAGACTTCTCTATTCAATCTGAGATTCCAGCTAACTGATTGATCTGTTGGACCTACTGATAGATTCATTGCGAAGCCGAAAGGATTTTGAGCAATGTCTTGGAAGTAGAAGCCCTAACAGCAGTATCTGGTCCCTTGAAATGATGGGTGCCCCTGGCTAGTAGGGGCGCCTTTACCCTCTAGTGTTAGATTTTTAAATTTTTTTTTTCCAACTTTCTGTTATCTCTTCATTCTCTGCTCCATGTTCGGTAGTTGCTTGTGTATTGAATTTTAGAAACTAAAAAATATGCTACGGCATGAACAACTAGGCGCCTTGACTGGATAGGGGCACCTAGCATCTCTAGACTTAGTAAAATTTTCACCATTTTCAAGATTTTATAGCTTCCCTCCTTCATTCTCTGGTTCATGAGAATCTTTCACCTTTGATCAATCTGTGTAGCATTTGAGACCTTGAATTTGACACCTTGCAATTGACCATCCTCCATTGATGACCTTAGAGCTCCTATTTTAGCTTCTGAAAAAGTAGAATAGACCCACCATAGAAATACTGATCTTTTGACGATTCTTATTGGACCAGCCTGATGAGGAAGTATTTTAATCCAATCAAAATCAATTTGAGTCCCGGAATAAAAAAATCTATTTTTAGAAAAAAATTCCAACATCCATTTGAGAGAAACCTAGAAAAACTCTATTTTAAAAAAATTTCGTAAAATTTAGGGCTGCAAAACTGAGATCTGGGTTTTGTAGATAACTTCGCTTTGAGTAGACCCAGATCCTCAAATTTTGAAAATTTTGAGTTTCTGACCAACATGCGTGACATGAAAATTTTCATTTTTTGACCTTTTTGACAATTTTTAACAAGATTTTTACCATTTTTTCAAAATGCCTTTAAATGTAGCAAAAAAAATTAATTTTGGGTACAACATTTGGCTCTGTTTGGGGACCATGTTGGATACTTACGGCATAGGAGAATTAGGAATCTCTGGACTTTTAAGCTTAGACCAGTGTCTTATCAGTTGAGCATCAGAGTCAGGACCATTTCCTAATCACTTACCACAAGACTATTTTCCTAAATCATTTAGGGCAGGATTGCCTAAAATCACCTATAAGTCGGAACTCCCTTAGAAATCACCTAAAACAAGATGCTCTAATCACCTAGAAGACGAAAAATCTTTCACAAAAAGGAGAAACACAACATAAAGAACACATTACGGAAAGGGTCCTCGAAACACATCACGAAAACATAAAGGGAAAATTATTTATAGAAATTTACTCCACCCCCGAAGGGATGAAGTGCTTCAGATTGCCTTCCAATGATGTCATTTCTACCTGCAAGGCTTCACTTCTCTTTTGATGGGTATTACAAGAGACAAATCTTCCAGAATGAATATTCTCATATCTTCATACACCCAAGCAAAGACACCTTGATAAAAATTAGAATAGGGTGCTAAGAGGGAAATAGATACCACTGAGGCATTGGTTTTGTTGTCGTCCATCCTCGGGATGTCTTTGATGTTGAATGCTTCAAACCAGTCAATCACGTTCCAAACTTGGTTTCTATAATGCCATAGGTGATCCTTTCTGACCTGGAAATATCCTCTGATTGGCTCATCGATCAACTCTACATCCCCTTTAACACAGGAGTTTGATTCACATGTCTTCGACATTTTTGAGGCCTAACAAAAGTGCCTCTTTTTTAGCTTCAGTGAATTCTGATTGCATGCAATATGCAAATGGATGCAATTGTCCTTTAGGGGAGATGATCATCCCCCCTGCTCCTGAACCTACAGCTGAACAACCCCCATCAAACTACATTGTCAATAACTTTGTATCCTCTTTCAGTCTCTTTTGAGGACAAGCAATGTTCTGGTCTTTAGTTTCTATCTTTGACAGTGTCACACAATTACCAAGACCCATTTCATGATATGGAATTTGGGCTAGAGGGTCTAGGGATTTCACTACTATGAATCAGGATTTGGGCTCAGGGTCTATCTTTATTTTTCCCTCCTTTATAGGAATGGTCGCGGACAACCAATCTAACTGTATCTCACCACCAAGATCTCTGCAGAAGCTTTGGCTCAACAACATCCCACAGCTAGCTGGAATGTCAGCCACTAAGATAGTCATCATTATCTTTGTCTTCAGACAAGCCGCCAACCTGACTTGAGCGTCCTCCAATTTTTCGACCAACAACACCAACTTAGACTCAAGTGAATAACATTTGTCCTGTGTCTTAGTGCACAGAAGTTCCAATGCATTCATCACTTGTAGAGGCATGACGTTGTTTGAGGCTCCTAAATCAATGATACAATTGCTTAGTTTGAATCGTCCTATATATAGAGATATATAAAAGGGTTTAGGCTTTTCTTCTGCTAAAACAAATGACTCGAGCAATGTAGGTTGAATTGAAGCTTCTTTCTTTACATATTGTATTATTCTATCTAGCTACTCATAATGATTGCAAAGATACTCCAACTGTGAAATTTTAACCTCGGTCTTCATCATGGAGTTTATAATGTCAAAATTTGCTAAGGATGAGTCTTGAGCAACCGCTTTAGCATTCTTTTGTGAATTTTTAAAAGTGGAAGTTGCAACCACTTCCTTAATTTGTTCTTTAGCTCTTCACCTCTCTTCTTCTTCCTTTTATACTTTCAAGTGCAAAGCACGTGTAAACACATACATTGAATGTCTTTCGTGATTTACCACAAGAGAGTAGCGGCAGAGGTCTTCTTTTTCTTCAATAATGGGTTCAAAGTATCCCGTAGCAAAGTCGCCATTGAAGTTGTTCGTCTATGGTAAGACAACATTCGAACTTGGTGGAGGTACAAAACTTGAACTAAGTGCAGCATAAATGTATCCCATGATTTGATTCATTCTTAAATTCTTAGGACATGTAGTACTAGTATGTGCATCGGTCTCATGGAAAGAACAAAATACTGCATTTTGTGCAGCATTAATTGTTTGTCTTGGTGGAGGTGCTGACAACCACAACCTATAATTATTGAATGGCTAAAAATTATTTCTCTTTGGCTGATATAGTTGTTGAGGTTGATACTGTGGTTATGGTAGTGCAAGCATCTCATTGGCTACCTTCTATAGTAGTGGATTTGTAGAACTCTGAACTAGAGGTCTGATTGAATCCTTCTTCATCTTTCCAGAGGTGATCATATTATCTTCCAACTCGATGGCGTGTTTTTGCGCATTCGTCAATTCTTTTTCTTTTGTCGTCTGCAAGAAGAAGGCTATCTTTGATGGGAGATAATTTATGAAACAACTCATCATAATATTTGGTGATGGATTAAGTGTAGAAGAAATTCATGTAACAATCGATGCATGTCTTCAGTAGACTTAAATCTTGCCAAAAATTTCTCGCTCATAGTTTCCCAGCTTGTAATAATGCCTGGCTCTAGATGATTGAACCAGTCACCAACGTTTCCCACAAGAGTCTCCACAAAGAGATACACTGCAATGTCTTCATGTGCTACATGCAACATGACGCATGCCATTGTGAACGCAGAAAAATGTTCATCTGGGTGTTGACTTCCATCGCTATGAAACTGGGGAAAGTAATTCCTCGACCCTTTAGGTAACTCATGATTTTCATGCAAAGCCAAAGGTCCAATGTTGTTATCCCAAGGTAATGGGGGTGGACATCGTTGATTTCTTCCAACATTATAATTGTTATCACCCATTGCTTCTGTATGGATCATGCAATAGGATGCCAAATGGTCATTCACGTGTCATAAAGTGTAATCTTTCTTGAAGTTTTATGCCTCGTGCCCCATGGTGGGTGCCAAAAAACTGTTGGCATTTCAATTCGTACCTCTGGAATGCAAATTGGAAATTGACAGCTATGCATAGATAAACTGCTCTTCAAATTAGGAGGGGAAGCTCCCTCTTTGCTGATTATGTTTAAAGAAAGTAAACTAAACTATTTTCCAATCTTTTTGTTCTCAGCTAAGAGCACAAGGTTATAAAACTCCAGTGTCGTAGCTAAGATTTTCTCTTTTAGAATTTCAACTACAACTAGGCCTACTCTAATGACACTTCTAACAACTCAAGTAAACTTAGAGCTTGAGAGTTAGAAATAAATAAGGAATGATTCAAAACAAATACTTAAACAAACTCTCTTCCAACGCACACTTGAAGACTCATTGTACTTTTCGATGCAAGCTGAAATAAATATTATATAAGCATATCACATAAAATGGAAACTTGAGATAGTAGATCAAAGCAACAAAGTAGGCATAAGATTTTCTTTCTCAAATTTCAAATAACAAAGATTACACTTTTGGGACAACAAGATTGTAGCAATAACAGGCTTACAATTTAGTGATCAAACTAGAATACACTTGATACAAAACACATCAACTGAACAATAACTTGCAGCAAAAGGCAGGAATGCAAGCTCGCTCTTACACTAAGTGAACAAACATTGAATAACAACTTGCAGGCAAAGTAGGCTCAGTAATTTGCTATAACAATAACGGTTAAAGAAAAATGGGCAAGGCTACCATTATTTATACACAAGTAGAGGAGTAGGGAACCCTAGAATCTCCTTGATTTTAGAACAAGACTTTCCAACATGCAAGCTTTATTTCTAAAACTAAAACATGACAACTGACTAACAACCTGCTGAAAGCAAAAAAAAAGAATGTGCTAACTATTACAACTTGATTCTTTTCTCTCTCACAAAGAATAGATAAGCATGAGACAAGAATAGCAAGAAAACTCAGAAAAAGCATCGAGTTAACTGCTGCTTTAAATCTATCTTTGGAGATCTTTATTGTCTTGATAAGATAACTCATCCATTGGTATTTTGGGAAACTAAATCCGCCAAAAAGTTGGTATCTGCCTCATTGTTAGGAGCATTGATACTATCTAAGGCAATATTATGCTTTTCTAGGATTTCTTCACCTTCTGCAATTGAACTTAGAAAATCTTTGACATCTTCATCTGCTTTATCAAATCTTGCTAATTTCAACGGCTTTGCAACTGGAGTGATGACCTTCTATAAATATATCATCTTGCTTCATAATATCTTTATTTACCGTGTGTGTGACCATCTTCTGACATTCCTTTGTTTCTTCTCAATATTTTATACTTCTAACACTTCTCCTGATTTTTCAATGGAAGAGTATTTTACAACTCTTTTCCAATACTTGTCCTTTTGCTCATACCATACCTTTTCACGTTCTTCGAATGAGATGATGTTTTCTGTCCATGGTGGTATTGAAAAGGACTTCTCAACATCATCCAACCTGAGACAACAGACAACCCGCCCATTTGTTGCTTGGTTTTGAATTCCATGGGAGAATACTACATGTTGAAAAACTTGACTTTTGACTATAAACTCAACTATTCTCGGATAAGTTCTACACAATAGCTTGCTGATTTTTCTTCTTTAAAAGGCATATTTTTCCAAAAAATAATTTGAGATATGAGTTTTGTGAACAGTCTCGTTGTGAAGAGACCTAGATCGTCCGATTTTGGAAAATGTTGATGGCTAATTGAAAAAGTAGAAACCCTAAAATTTTAGGATTTTCTCAAAAAAAGCTGAGAGTTGGGTTTTGTATAGAATCACATTTCAGAGGAACCCAATTGATCAGATTTTGGAAAAACTAAGGGTTTTTCGGAAAAGCGCAAAAAAGAAGATTCTTGAAAATATAAATTTTTTCCAATGTTGAAGAGGATAAAAAACCAAGTGGACCCAGATTGATGAAAATTGAAAGAGATGACCCCCTTCTTCTAAAAAGTGATGCCCTGGAAATTTGAAGTATGAAAAAGTGAGCCTCTAAGCAGCTTGATATGGAAAATATGAAGAACTTTAAAAAAGAACCATGTTTTGGCCTTCAAATCTTGATATGAAGAAAATTAGATGTTTCCTAATTTTTCCTCCTCTAGACGCCAACCTAAAAGATGTGAATAATGAATGCCAAAACCTCCTTAAATAGGTTTTGAGGATAAAAACCACTTTATTCTCCAGCTTTAAATCTTTGAAGCCAATCCTAAGCTAGGTACATCGAATGTGGATGTTGTTTGAATGTTGAATGATGAAAATTTGGAAATTTCACTAAGGCATGGATTCTTGGGTGCCTCTCTTGGACTGAGGTGCCTTTACTTGGAAGACTTAGCCATTTTCTTGAAATTTTAAACTTTTTTGCTTGATAAACTACATCGCTTTGTTCTTCAATTATGGACACTAGATGAATCCCATGAACTAGCTCACTGATCCGTTGCGAAGCTCGACCAAATTGGAGATTGTTCTGGAGGCAACATATGCTAAAAACATCATTTGATCCTTCAAAATCTTGGGCGCCCTTGGCTAGTAGGGGCGCCTTTACTGTCCAGAGATAGAATTTTTTCATGTTCTTCAATTTTACACTGCTTTCTTTCCTTCAGATGAATTCTCATTTCCGGATGCTTGACTGGCCCACTGAACTAACCACTAGATTTGTTGAATAGCTCAGAGAGTTTTGAGGAAGATCTTCTAGATGCTATAAATCCTGAAAAAATGATTTTAGGGGGTCAAAAACCTAGGCGCCCCTGGCTAGCTAGGGCGTCCAACTCCTCCAGAGTTAGATTTTTTTTGTGTTTTTCATCATTTTTTTGACTTCTTCATTTTGTATGTGTTTATCCCTTTGTTCAATTTGTGATATTTGGTGCTTGACAAATTTGATGAGCTCGCAGATGAAGAAAACTTACTGGGGTCTCAAACCCTAATTTCCATTTTTATATCCTCAAAAGCTTGGGCACCCTTGGCTACCTGGGGCACCCATCCTTACTAGACTTAGTCATTTTAAGTGATCTTCAATTTATCAACTTTGTCCTCCATGCTCTATCCTTTGTTTGATCTACAGTTGTTGATGACTGATGAATCTGACGATCTAGCTAAGACATTCACTGGATAGCCTAAGGAATTCTAAAGACAATGAGCATATTTGCAAACCCTGACAACTTTTTTTGATCCTCCAAAACCCTAGGCACCCCTGGCTACCTAAGGTGCCTTTATTCTCCAGAAAAAATATTTTTGATGTTTTTCACAACTTCCAATTTGCTCCTCCATTCAAGACTTCTCTGTTCGATATGAGATTTCGATTGACTGATTGATTTGATGGACCTTTTGATAGATTCATTGTGAAGCCAAAAGGATTTTGAGCAACAATGTCTTGGAAGCAGAAACCCTAACAACAACATCTGGTGCCTTGAAATGATGGGCGTCCCTGGCTAGCAGGGGTACCTTTACCCTCGAGTGTTAGAATTTATTTTCGTTTTTATTCAACTTTCTACTATCACTTCATTCTCCACTCCATGCTCGGAAGTTGCTTGTGTATTGAATGTCGAAGATTGAAAAATATGCTAAGGCATGAACAACTAGGCGCCTTGTCTAGACAAGGATGCCTAGCATCTCTAGAATTAGTCAAATTTTCACCATTTTCAAGATTTTCTAGCTTCCCTCCATTCTTCGTTTCATGAGCATATTTTTCCTTTGATCAATCTGGGCAACATTTGAGACCTTGAATCTTACACCTGGTAGTTGACCATCCTCCATTGATGACGTCAGAGCTCCTATTTTAGCTTTTGAAAAAGCAGAATAGACCCACCATAGAAATACTAATCTTTTGACAATTTTGACTGGACCAGCTTGATGAGGAAGTATTTTAAGCCATCAAAATCAGTTTGAGTCTTGGAATCAAAAATTCTATTTTTAGAACATTTTGCTAGCATCCATTTGAGAAGAAACCTAGAAAAAGTTTATTCTTAGAAACTTCCTATTTTCAGAAAATTTCTTAAAATTTAGGGCCAAAAAACTGAGATATGGGTTTTGTAGATAACTTCGCTCTGAGTAGACCTAGATCCTCAGATTTTGAAAATTTTGAGTTTTTGACCAACATGCGTGACATGCAAATTTTCATTTTTTGACCTTTTTGACCATTTTTAACAAGACTTTTACCATTTTTTCAAAATGCCTAAATGTAGCAAAAAAAAATTTTTGGGTACAACTTTTTGAAAAGTAAAGAATTATTAGATACTGTTTCACCCCCCTATCAGTATCACTGTGTGCTCAACAAAACCAACTCACCATTTGAAGCCATTAAAAAATTGATGAGAGTGTGGTTCTTTCCATCTATCCACCCATTTGAAAGAATTGTGCATCGAAACTTTTACCGTTGCTTCTTTTCATCTTTCACAATTTATTTTGCATCTACAATAGCATCTTTGAGAAACTTTCCACTTAAATCTTTTAGAGTGGGGGTCTTGTACCTTTTCCTTGCAATTGTCAATATTGTCACCAAACACTCCTAATATGGACTCCTTGCCACATTGAAGGGAAGGTTGTTCTAATACCAAAAATTTGCACAAGCCTTATTTTCTTCTTTGTGCACCTCCCCATTCCACCCAATAGCTTCCAATGAAGTTTGTGATCCTTGTTCATGTCTAGGCACAAAAAACTGGAGTTACTTGAAGTGGATGAGGAGGATGGGAAACACATACATGGATTGAAACTAGAGCCCATGCCTTGCGTATCCACCACAACTTCTCTTGACAAATTAGGAGGAATGGATTTTTTTATGGTAGCTTGTGTCTTTGTCCTCTCCAATTTCTCTTTATCTAGTGTTGCAAGAAGGGCTATCATCTCTCATTTCACCTCATCAAGGGTTGTTGGATGTTCCTTGGCATCACAACAAGGAATACCTACAAGATGGTATTTGAGGAGATTGATGCCTCCACTAAGCTTCTTTGTGCACTAGGTACAAATAATGCTCCCATAATGCCATATTTTCGAGTAGGGTCATGACTATCCAGGGGTCTCCTTCCAACAGGTTGATTACACTTGCTAAGTCCAAATTAGATGCAAAGTTGGATGCCATTGTGATTAAATATTAACCTACAATATCGATAGCAACAAAAATTAGTAATTTTTTTTAACAAACTAAAAAAATTACAAGTTGCCTTTTCTCTACTCATGATGCAAAGGGATCATGACTTGAGCTAGTACATAAACTATTAGTCCTCAAGATGTCCTTTTAGCAAATAGGATAAGTAGAAAATAAAACACATGAATCTAGTGGAACAAAGTTTTTCTAAAACTAAAAGGTTACAGTTACAACTTACAATGATCGAACAAAAATTTATTTGTATGAAACTTATTACATGACACACATTTTTGAATTCTTCAAGTCAAAATGACCATGCACAAATTTATAATGTACTATTGTTTTTTGGTTTGTTTGTTCCCTCAATGTATTTGTTAAGCATGACAAGATATTGTTTTTAATTTAAAAGAAGAATGATATTGTTGTCAATAGCTTATTCGACATAAGAACCATTTGTCAAGAGTCAAAGAGTTATTGAAGATAGAAATCAAGTTCAAATCTTTATTTCAAAAATTTTAGTATGGTTTTTTTTGAGTTATTTGCAAAATTTCTAACTAGGAAAGGGGTTAACCATTAGACTCATTTGGAGGAAAGAACACATCCCATTGATCATATCCCCTATTAGTTAAGCTATTGAAAGAAACAAATAAATAGACAGGTTCATGAATTATTTGTGAAACAACTTATTCAACTTCTCTAGTCACCATTTGAGGAACCAATGGTGCTTTTCAATAAGAATGCCATCTTAGAAACACGTTGGAATTATTGTGCTTTAAATAAGGCCACTATAAAATGATTACTTTCATTCATGTACTGTTGTATAAACATAAGAAGAAAAGCTTTTTAGAATAAGCTTATGAAGTAGATATTGTGAAGTTAGGTTTGTAGAGAAGAATCTCCAAAGCATCTTTTGGTAATGGGGTAATTATCACAATGAATTATTGGAGTCATTGTACACTCTTGAAAGAGCCTACTCAATTTTCCTAGTAACACCCTCAAATTATTTCAAACAAAGAAGCCTTCATAAGTAATACTTATAAAAATCATTTTTTTAGTGCTTGAGTTATTTTTTCATCCTCCAACATGAATTTGATGTTAACATGCACATAATATAACTTTGCAACTGCTAGGTTTTATTTAATTTAACAGTTTTGATGAATGTTGATGGGCATATCACTACATTCTATATGTTTTGAAGAACTAAATCTCATGTTCCATCATATTAAAATATCTATTGTGTTACCTAAACAAGAAAATAAGCTCAATAGGGCATCCCCAATGTTGTGATCTAGACTACAATCCCAATAAGCAACACACATTTGTAAGTATCCACATTTAGTTTGATTTCCTTATTCATTTGAATTATATAAACATAATACTTTTATTACATTTTTTTTGCATTGGGACCCTGGAATATGGTAAGATAGTTTTGTATCTAGTATAATATACTACTATTTTATTCCCAATATGGCTTAAAATATGATATTCTATGAATTATCTTTAGTTCCAGATGGAAGTTTAGTTATATCTATAATCTATAAAAAAATTAAACTTAAATGAACAAAAAAATGATATAGAAATACTTGGAAAATCACCCAAAATCTCTACAAATATCATCCCACTCCCTGCAAATCATGTCCCTGCAAACTAGTGAAATTTGAGGGTTCAAATAGCAAAATAGTGCGTAAAAAGTGTGTCTAATGTCATGGCTTTACTTGTGTAAAAATTGTATTCATGTTTTAACTACATTTTTCCCTTGTTTTTCTCTTTTTCATGTTTTTTTCTCATGATTTTCCATTTTTTGAGAGTTTGGTGAGTGGTAGGTGAGTTATTTGTGATTTTTTTATGAGTGTATTTTATTAGACCTAATGTGAGTTACTTGCGAGTTACTCATGCAATTTGCAAATTACTCATGCAATTTACAAACCCGTGAGTACTTGCAGGCTCAATGCGTACTCACTAGGTTTGCTAATAGATGAGCTTGAGATTGCAAACATAAGATACAAATATTTTATCTGCAAATAAGATATTTATAAATTTCAACAATGAATGAAAAAAAATTATGCAAATGAAATCATACCTTGTAAAGAAAGACACTTAAGGGAGGGGAGAATTTAATATGCACTACATACATATCATGGTGTTTATTCCCTAGTCAAAATGGAAGGGTAATATTGAATACAAGGCCTCCCAAATATTGGTCTGGTACATAATTGACATGATTAATTCACTGCTTGATTATCAACATGGGTTTACTTTCTTTGTATGTTCTCAAATTATGTTCTAGAGTGGTAATTGAAAGTATTTATAATGCATGATATTCAACATGGATTTGCTTCCATTTTATGTTGATGTGTTCTATGAGACTTTTTTCTTTATCGTATATTTCATTATGAAATCCTATATGTCCTCTCATACATCTATGTACACATCATTTTTTAATCCCAATTACTATGCTACTACTAAGCATATTTTTCTTGTTAAAATTCTAGTGTACAAGGATTTTGTTCTTGTAAGGTTGGAAATTGCCTCCTTTGCAATCTCCACTTAAGGTTTTTGAATCTAATTAGTTTTCTCTCCCCTAGTTGTATTTTATGACATTTGTCACTTTCTAAGCCTTTCCCTAATGTTGGTATTATTGACATTTGGTTTTATCATTTCTAATACCCCTAAGCCTACCCTAGAAGTTTTGGACCAAAAGCCAAAGTGACACACATTTGGGTAGTCAAAAACATTTGTGTCTAGGCACATGCATTTTCAAATGTTGGTGTCAATTTAGTTTGAGAAAATTCCAAATTTTAAACGAAGCTTCTTGGAAAGCCTCTCTAATGTGTAATCAACTTGGTGCTACTAGGTATACACACAACTCAATGAACGAATTCCTAATTGAACAATTCTTCTTTCACAAAAGGCTGCATTTAATTATCAACCAAGTACTCGTAAACTTTAGACAGTTCTAACACAATATATGCATCCATGGACTCTAGAAACATCCTAAATCAATGGAGTATAGGCAATTAAACATGTGCAGATGACTGCTAAAGCTAGAAAATGAAATGAATTGCTAATTCACAAAACAAGGGAAATAAATATAAATTGCTACCTTATGCTATGGGTACCTAACACTCAAGACTATAACTATCGACTATTAATAACTGCAGTATCCTAATCTAGCTAATTCCTCTAGAGTATGAAACCAACATGAAGCTACAAAATTCAATCCAAAACTATAAAATGACATTCATGAATTACAACACATTCATCTAATTGGAAACTGCTTAACTAATTTTAACAATGCATCATTTGATCTAACAATAGGAAATGAAGTGGATTAGCAATACCTCAAGTGACCCTTGCTTGAGTTGTTGCTTCCATAGAAGTTTCCAACACCTACTTAACAATTCATGATATCAACTAATTCTCTTTATTGCATATAAACTCTGAACTCTTATTTACAATCCAATAAGAATTTGCTAAAGATTTCTTATTCAATAACACATATCTATAGTTGTAATTGGAAAGATATAAAAACTAACTTATCAGCTTGATCAACTAACAATTAGAACAATTACTAGCAACTAGCTTTACTCCTCGACAACAAATCCCACTATATAGGGTCTGTGAGGCATTTTATTCTTCTAGGGCTGAAATCAAACTCATAAAGTAACCATCTACTTTCCCTCAAAGATAGGAAGAGGACTTAGTCTGGAACAAAAAACATTAAATGTGAAACAAGAGTAGAGAAACTAATTTATAACTCTATGGCTAACAGTTAATTGTTATGACAAAGACATGTTCCTGAGAAGACACGTCATAAATCAATCCCATTGAGAATAGAATCCTTCTCCTCCCGATGGTCTTATTTAGTGAGAAAGATTGTGATGTGGTGACTCACGGTTGACCAATAAATGATCACCTTCGTTCCCCTTTGAAAATGTTGCGCTTTGGCTATTTTGACCTCTCCCTTACAATCATCCACAATCCTTATGTTGTGAGTTGAAAAACTCATTGTTGCGGGTTAATAGTCTTTCTTGTTGCAAGATGTTAGTCTCATTCCTAAGGCATCCACATTATTAACAATCATAAATTAAACATAGAATCATACTAAATTCCATAGGTATTCATGCATTCATACAAGCATGTATAAACATAACATATTTCTATTTCCACATACTTAAGTCTCTTTTAAAGTGTATGAAATATATTATTAAAGATATATAAGATCTTGTGAATGTCTTTGAAACTTAATAGATGAAATGATAAAAACATAAAATAGTAAAGGAAAACTAGCTATTAATTGAGCCCATCATTTCTCCCCGAACTAAAGCTATTGTTTGTCTTCAAGCAACTTTAGGGTTGAAGGTTATATTGTAGGAACATCTCTCTGAAATCCACCACATAGTCCACTCCTTTGCCCCACTTCAAGTAGTAACCTTTTTGATCTGAGATCTTTTCCAGCCTCTTGTTTTTTGTTTTTGCTTCTTCCCCTCGTTTCCTCCTTTCCCAATGTGGTATAGGAAACATGAGGATAGGAGGATGGAAGGTGAGTGGGAACCAATCAACTCCATTTTTGTAGCCAATTGAAATGTATTTATGCAACCTACCAATTTTTGCCACATAGTTGTAAATGGGATGAGGTTCCTTCCTCTCCAGCTCTGGCGTGAGCTCCCCCAATCTGCCTTGAGCAAAGTTAAGTGTCTCTTTGATTATTCCTTCTATTGCTAGTCCCTTCATTCTTTTGTAATCCTTTTCTCTGCAATCATTATCTTTGTTCCAACTCCCTTGTGCTCTAAGAGATCCAACCATTGGTTTATCATTGCAGTTGGGTCCACTGCCTCCTTTCTTAGCTATAGAGGGAGAAATTTCTCTCATGATATTCCTATAAAAGCTTCCCCCTTTGATGCTCATTTCTAACATAAGAATCCAAGACCTTGATTTGGATATCTCCCACAAACATTAATGGGTTCCTTGCAGTTTCATCTGAAAGAACCAAATTGTGCAAGTAGAATTCACACAATTGGTCTTGCATCTCTAGTGTGGAGTTCTAGAAAGTTTCTAAGAACAAAAATTTCCTATTCATGGCAACAGGTAGGTCACTAATCATCTGAATGAACTGAAAACACAAAAAAAATTCTTGAAAAAAAAGGTATACACCTTGGTAGGCGGTCTACATTTCATCACTTGCAGTGTTTTGTTTGTTAGTTCCTCAATTCTTACTTTTAATTTCTTTACCTTTATTTCTTGCTTCTTGAATGTCCTGTCATGTGTAGATATCATCTTAGTTTTCTCCTTTTCCCATTCTTTATCCTTTTGGGAAAATTCCTATGTTTTCTTCCATAATTCAATACCTAGTGACACAACAGTTAGGCTAGTGGGGGTCTTTATAGGTCCAATTGAGTTCCTTGGAACTAGATATTTTCCATGTGTTTCCACTATGTCAAGTTATGCCAATATTTCCAGTTTTGATACATGCTCAAATTTATGGACTCTTTCTTCCAACTCCCTAATTCTTGCATCCCTCCCACTGTCCTTCTATTGATATGTTCAATAGATCTTCTAATTGTTTAATTCTCTGCAATGCTTCTTGTAGTTCTTTATTTGTATTCCTTTCTTCCAAGAAAAATTCCTCTTCTTTCTCTAAAAAATGATCTTCTCCTACTTCCTCTGTATACACAAACCCTTCTGAGACAAGCTCTTTGGAGATCTTCTTCTCATCTTTTTGGCAACAAAATGTCTTATGAATCAGAGTCATAAGTGCTAGTAAAATACAAAGGTTGTACAATTGGTGTTTTTATTTCATATCTAGGGACATTCCCCTCTGATTCTGTCTATTTCTATTATTACAACATCTTCTTTTTTCTTTTTATGCCTTCCCTTCATGGGTCCCTTCTTTCTTAGGCAATGTGATTGCTTTCTTGATGGGGTGGCCTTCCTTGCCCCTTTGTAGGTGCAGAGGTAGAATCCACACTCTTTCTTTTCTTTTATTTTGGTGGCTTCTTATTGGAAGCTAGGGTTTCCAAATTGTCTTCAGTTGCAGGCTACTCAACAGAGGCTTTAGGTTGTGTTTCTTATAGTTCACTTGCTCTTCTGGTTCCTCTGTGTTGTGGGTAGGTGTTGTAGTAGGGGAACCAGAGGGTATTTCTCCCTCAAGAGCAAGCACGATAGGTTTTTTTGCTTCTTGTTCTTGACCCCCATCTTCTTCATTGTGCATTTGAATGATATTGATATTGTTGTAATTCAAAAAATGCTCCCACAACACATTAGGAAGTTGAACCCTAAGGCTTCTTTTAACCAATAAAGTGACTAGACAAAAATGTGACAAAGTTGATTGATTTACTTTCCTCTTATATTTTGAGGACATTCTCTTTAGCAAATTGTAAAGAAGATTTGGAACATTAACTTGCCTCCCATGGCGTAAGTGACTAAGCAATTTGAAATGTACTGTGTATAATAGTGACTATCTACTATCACAAGTCAAATACACAATGATATGTGAGGCTACAGAGGCCCAAAGCCAGGGTAAGGATAAAATTTTGTACCTTGAGAAGAATAATCGAAGTTCTCACCTAATAAGGAGAACTCATTTCTAGTTGTGATGACATCTACCCTTACTAGAAATTCTTCCCTATTTCTTGAAAGCCTCGATACTTCCGCAATGGAAGCTTCTAATGAATCCACTCTCAAGCCCCTGACAATTGCCTCATCATTCTGCAAAGTACTAGCAAATTGTTGGGTCATCACTTCATTAAATTTTGTGTTTGAGGAAGTAATCCAACCAACTAGCCTATTGGAAGATTGGCATACAGTGTTTGTCTTTCAACAACAAATTATGGGCTGCTATTTCTCTCTTTACTATGTCTCCTCCCATTGTAGTATCTGAATTGAAGTTGTTTCTTTTTGGCTCTATTATGTTGTTATCACCCAATTTACCCAATTCTATACTAGATACCTCTGCTTACTTCAGAACTTCAAAACTCTTCATTTCCTCTTTGAGAATGAGAGAAAATCAAAATGGATTTTTTTTTAAATAACTAAAGATTATGGCCTCTGAATACCCCTCCGCTCAACTAAAGGTGTTGATTGTCCTCAATTATCAAGTATGGAATGGAAAAGAGATAATTAATAAGCAATGAAAATTTTAAATGTGAAGTTGATATGCATGCACGAATGATAAACATATACAAAATTAGTAAGCTCTATTGTTAATTATGGCAATTAATACGTAGAGTACTTGTTGACATGTTGTGAGATGATGTATGTCGGCCCATGTGAAGTTGTCGAGTGTCGTCATGTAGCACAATTTGAAATGATATGAAGTGATAGTTGTGAACTATAGGTAGTCGTGGTGTGGAGTGTAATTCAACATTAGGTGAATACATGACAAATGAATTTGAATTGATGAATGAAAGGTTGCATAAAGTATGTGATGTGAAAGGTGATTTAGTTAATGCATGGTATGGAGTATGCGAAAAAGGTGATTTGATTGCTACGTGTGATGGAAAAGTAAAGTTGCATGCAATGAAAGTGAATAATGGATGCTATGGGAATATCGGAAAGGATGGATGTGCAAGCGCTACGAGTTGATGAATGAAATAGGTCCCTTTTAAATAGTTTTCCTTGGGGCATGTTGTTGTAGGTCCCTTAAGTGTTGATGTTTGTCAAAAAGTGATTTTTTTTGAATTTCACATGTGCAGTGTGTGCATGTGATTTATGTTTTGAAGATTTTACCTGTGAATTAGCAGGAGGTGAGCTCTGTAGCTTGTTTGTTGATATTTTTGATAAATTTCTTGATTTTGTTGATAAATTTTGTATTTTTGGTTCAAACTAATGTTGTAAGGATAGTAGGAAAACATCTTTCTACAATGGCCTCTTATAGAGTTTCAACCGATAACCATTAACTAGTAATGAAAACCTAACATCATCAATAGTCTGAAACTGAACTAATCCATTTGGTAAAACTATTTTGATTTCATATGGCCCAAGCCATCTGGTTTGTAGTTTTCCTTTGTAATCCTTATATCTTGAATCATATAATAATGCCCAATCACCTACATTAGACTCTTTTTTCTTAATAAACTGGTCATGCCAACACATCCTCTGCTTCTGGATGATCTTTGTATGGTGCATTGCTTCCATTCTTATTTCATCCAAGACATTGAGGTTATGCAATCTCTCCTTTTGTGATGTTGATAAATCCATGCCCACATTCAGTGTTGTCCTCAAAGTTTTGTATTCAAATTCTATTGGAAGTACTGCCTTTTTACCATACACCAATTCATTTGGTGTGAAGCTTGTTGTTGTCTTCCAAGTTGTCTTGTAAGCCCAAACTGCTTTAGGTAATTTGGCTGCCCAATTCTTCCTAGGTATTTGCATTGTTTTTGTCAAAATATTTTCTATTTCCATGTTAGTCACTTCCACTTGGCCATTTGCTTGAGGGTGATAAGGTGTAGACTTTCTATGCCCGATTTCATATTCTTGCACTAACTTGGTAATCGGGTATGAAGTAAATTGTGGCCCTTGGTCTACCACTATTTATGTAGGAATACCATAACTTGTAAAGATATCCTCATAGAGAAATTTTGTAACATTTCCATCCCTTGCAAATTGCAATGCTTTGACCTCCACCCATTTTGTAAGATAGTCAGTACAAACTAGTATATATTCCTTGTTGTTGGATGTTGGAGATATAGGACCAATAAAATCTAGCCCCCATTTATCAAATGGTGCCATGACTAATTGTGGTTATAATGGCATTTCATCTATTTTGTAGGTCATCCCATCCTTTGACTTCTATCACAACTCTTTGTATAGTTGACTGCATCTTTATGAAATGTTGGCCAATAACAGCCAGTAGTCAAAATCTTAAGAGTTGTCCTCTTTGCTACAAAATGTCCTCCACAAGGCTCATCATGGCATGATTTGAGAATATCATTAAATTCATCCTCTCTGATGCACCTTCTCATTATGTTAATAGACCCTGTGTAAAATAGATATCCAACTACCTATGAATAAGGAAAACTTTTCTGAATTAAATATTTTTTCTCTCTTAGTGAGAGATGTGGTGGTGTTTTCCCTACAACTAGGTAATTGGCTATGTCTACATGCCTAGGTGTATGCAAATATAGAGAAACTAAGTGCTCATCTGGAAATGAATCATCTACAATATCCTCTTTTGACTTTGTTGACAATTTGGAGAGAAAGTATAATACCACATTTGCTTTGCCTAGTTTTTCTACTATGGTAATATCAAACTCCTAAAGTAGCAACAACCATCTCACAAGTCTTCCCCCAACTATTGATTTTTCATCAAGTACCTAATTGATGTATGGTTTGTATGGATGAATACAACATACCTTATGATGTAGTGTCTGAATTTGTTGATTGTATGGACTACTACTAACATCTCCTTTTCAGTCACTATGTAGTTGAGCTCTGCCCCTCGAAGGTTCTTACTGATATAATATAAGGCATACTCTAGATTCCCTTCCTTTTGTCCTAACACAACTCCAATTGAAAAATATGAAGCATCAATATGGATGTGAAAAGAAAAATTTGGCCCTCTTAATACTCGGGTCATTGTAAATGTTGTCTTAAGAACTTCAAAGGAATGTTGACAAGCAAATGTCCAATCAAATTCTACATCTTTAGACAATAGAACAAATAGTGGTGTTGCAATCTTAGTGAAATCTTGTATAAATCTTCTGTAGTAGCCAACATGGCCAAGGAAGCTTCTGACATCCTTCTATTTCTGAGGTACAAGCAGTTTTGATATTATCTCTATTTTATTTGAGTCTACTTGGATTCCCTTATTGAACACAAAATTTTCTAAGACTATTCCCTCAGTCATCATCATGAAGCATTTCTCACGACTTAGGGACAAGTGGTGATCTTGGCATCTCTGTAGCACCTTCTCCAAATTAGCAAGTGTTTTTTCATAGGTATTTCCATAATTTGTAAAGTCATCCATGTAAACCTCCATGGAATCATGAGCAAAATTTGAGAATATGCTCAATATTACCCTTTGGAAGGTGGCAAATGCATTGCATAGCCCAAGTGGCAAGACAAAGTAAGCATATGTACCCCAAGGGAATGTAGAGGTTGTCTTGCTTGGTCTTCTAGGGCTATCTTGATCAGGTTGTATCCACTAAACCCATCCAAGAAGGAAAAGTATTGCTTTCTTGCTAATGAATCTAGTACTTGATTAATGCATGGAAGGGGAAAGTGGTCTTTTCTAGTTGCTGAATTCAAGTCATGGTAATCAATACACACTTTCCATTTCCCTCCCTTCGTAAGTTAAATTACTAAGGGAGGCACCCACTGACTATCAGAGATTGGATAGATGAATCTTGCATCCAACAACTTTTGTAATTCTGCCTTGACTATGTTATGGATTGTTGGGTTCATCCTCCTTTGAGGTTGCCTAACCAGTTTATAGCCATCATTGATGTAAATTAGGTACATGCATAAGTTTGGGTCTATTCCTTTCATATCATGGTAATCCCATGCAAATTCAATTGTGTGTGCTTGCAACACATTCAACAGTGAAGACTGTTGTGCAACAATCAGTCGACTGTTTACATTTAATGTCTTTCCTGGTGTAATTTCCAAAGTCAAGGATGGTGCTTTAATAGATGCTATGTCAAGACCTTCTACATTGGGGCTACAATTATGTGGCAATAAAGTATGGAAAATTTGAGAGATGGACTTAGATGTGTTGGTAGGGATTATGTTCTGCAGTGGGTCTTGCAAGCATGTTAGACAATCATATTGTTGTGGGTCCCTACTATAGTTGTTCTGCATGATGTTTGCAATTAGTTCATCTTCATCTTAGATTTCTAACATGGGACTATGTTCAATAGTCATTAACATTTGTAATGAGTATTGATCTTCCTCATCTAGGGTAGGTCATATAGTTTGCTCCAAATCTGCATATGGTTGGATAGGTGGATAGAGGACCAGCTTCGTGCTTACATTTCCATTGGAAATTATCATGTTACCAAACCTACAACCTATGAAGGCATCTGTAGTAGCCAACTAAGGTCTCCCTAAGATGAGGGGATATCCTGCAAGATTAGCTTTAGGTTGTAACACCATAAAGTTAGCAGGGTACTCCCATGAGTCTATTGTTATTACCAAGTCTTCTATGATTCCCTCAGGTTTGATTGTAGACCTATCTACTAACTGTAACATAGTAGGTATAGGTCTGAGCTCCACTAGTTGTAATAACTTCATATTTTCTTTGGTCATTACATTAATGGCTTCCCTAAGGTCAATTAAAGTATTCTTGATGAGAGTGTCATTGATTTTGACATCCACAACAAGGCTCCCAAGATTTGCATACTTGGGGACAACTATGTTTCCCAACATAATGTCTGCAAGTTGTCCTAAGACATGTATTGTTTGAGGGTCCTTACGTTTTCTGCCTAAATTTTTGAGGCATAACTCTCTCACTATTTTGGTGTATATTGGTATTTCCTTGATTGCTTGAATGAGGGGTATCTTAATGCAAACATATTTTAGTTGTCCCTATAGATCAGTTTCATCTTGTGGATGATGTTTTTGGACTATTAATATCTCAGGGAATGGGAGTTCTAGACTTATGTTTGTTGGGTTGACCTAATTTGATTAAGGTTCCCTAGGTTGTTTGTCCATGGGTTTTGCTGGGAGTTCCTCACCAGTCAACTCTGTGATGTGAGGAGATGAAGGACCAGCTAGCATTTTCCTTGATCTGAGCTAGAAATCACTCACCTCAATCCCAGGTAGGTTATTGTATGGTGTTATTAGCATAAGTCTATTGGACATGCTTATTATTTGGGTTAGGTGCAAATTGTGTTGGAAAGTGAGGTTTTCTTAGTGGTGTTAGTGCAACCGTTTTAGGATTTGGCATTATGGCCTACTGTTGTGGTTGCTGATAATTTAGATTTAGATTTTTCTATTTTTGGCTTCTTTGCCACTATGGTGTCCATTTGTTTTGTTGAGGTGGCCATTAGGAATTATAATTTGGTCCTTGTTAATTCTGTGGTGGCCACATGCCTTGCTATTGTTGATTCCAATTGGAGGCTTGGTGCATTGGCCATTGTGAGTTTTGCACATTGGTCCAAGATTAAGGGTTCCAATTTGGGAAGTTTGCATTATTACCTGAAAATGACATATTATAGGTCAAGGGATCTTGGGGCATACCTTGTCTTGGCTGCCATGGTTTGCATTGAGTGATGTAAAACACTTAACCTTCCTCATCTTCCAGGGCATGAAATTCTAGCTTCCCTTGCTTGTCTTTAGAAATACTGGATAGCTTCTTGCACTTGCAATTAATCTTCTTCTGACAACAATGTGGGCAATATTCTATGAGGGTTGCCTCTACTTCTTCTTGCTTCTTGATATGGAGGGTATCTAGTTGGGTAGCCAAATGGATAATGATGTCCTCCTTCATGTTTGATAGAAGATTGCTTAGCTCTACCCTTGAGACTCCATTAGATTATTTGTTGAGAGAGGAGGTCTTGTCTTCCCTTGTCTTCTTAATGAAAGACCTGGAATAGTTTCTACATGCTTTACAAATATCATCAAAAGGTAAAGTTGTGAGATGTCCCCTACCCCAATTAGGTTGAGGACATCCATATAGTCCTCATGAACTCCCCTTAAGAATACAAGTTTCAAGGATTCATTATAAAGTCTGTTTTGATGGGATTTCTTGAGGCAAAACTAAAACCTCTCAACATAATCTTCTAATGATTTATCTTCTTTTTGTGACATCTTGAAGATTTCATCCCTCTTTCTATCTATGTCTCCGCAATAATCATATTTCTCAAAGAATTATGTCTTCATTGTATTCCAATTGGGAACAACATCTCTTGCCAACCCCATGAACCATCTCAAAGCACCATCTTCCAGTGTAGCTAGAAACAATTTGAGTTTGTGAGAATCCATGTTGTAGTCATAACTTCGACATAACACAACAAACTCAAAAATAAAGGTCTCTGGATCATCTATAACTAGCCCATATAAGACAAGCGGCGTTGAAGGAGGTACATTCTTCAAAGCAACAACCCTTTCTTGGTTGGTTATAGTGAATTCAAATGTTACATGCTCTAGTGGATCTTCTATTGCTGCATCACCCATCATGCCTATATGTATTCGAGAAGTCTCCTCTATGGTTGATGTAGGTACTAGTGTAAAGGATGATTCTTCTTCAAGGTTTCCCTTGTTCTGCTCACTTTGTTCACTAGTATCTTCTAATGCTTTGTGTATTGAGGGGAGAAATCTTCCCAGGGTATCTCGCTACCTCCACATACAATGGTTGTGACTCTTTATATTAGTGGTTCTTGCATATTGTTAGTAATTCATGTTACTGTTTGATAGCTAAAACCTATTTACCCTAATACTAAAAACAAAATTGCTAAACTATGAAACCTTGAACTTAGCACCATCCCCAACAACGACACCAAAAATGTAGAGCCTCTCTAATGTCTAATTAACTTGGTGCTACTAGGTATACACACAACTTAGAGGAAAAATTCCTAATTGAACAATTCATCTTTCACAAGAGGCTGCATTTAATTATCAACCAGTGACTCGTAAACTTTAGATGGTGTTGACATAATATATATGTTCATGGAATCTAGACACATCTTATATCAATGGAGTATAGACAATTACACATGTGCAAAAGACTGGTAAAACTAGAAAATGAAATGAATTGTTAATTCACAAAATAGAGGAAATAAATATAAACTGCTACCTTATGGTACGGATACCTAACACTCAAGATTGTAATTTTCAACTATTAAAAATTGCAGTATCCTAATCTAGCTAATTCCTCTAGAGTATGAAACCAACATGAAGCTACATAATTGAATCCAAAACTACATAATGACATTCATGAATTACAATACATGCATCTAACTAGAAACTACTTAATTAATTTCAACAATACATCATTTAATCTAACAATAGGAAATGAAGTGGATTAGCAGTACCTCAAGTGGCCCTTGCTTGAGTTGTTGCTTCCATGGAAGTTGTCAACACCTACTTACTTACTCAACAATTCATGATATCAACTAATTCTCTTTATTGCATATAAACTTTGAACTCTTACATACAATCCAACAAGAATCTATTGAAGATTTATTATTCAATAACACATATCTATAGTTGTAATCAGTAATAGATAAAAACTAACTTATTGGCTTGATCAACTAACAATTGGAACAACTAGTAGCAACTAGCTTTACTCCTCAACAACAAATCCCACTATATAGGGTTTGTGAGGAGTTTTATTCTGCGAGGACTGAAAACAAACTCATAAAGTAACCATCCACTTTCCCTCAACTATAGGAAGAGGACCTAATGGTTAATGTTAACGGTTAATTTTGCATCTTGTGTTGGAAGCCACTTCAGTACATTCATTTTCATTGACATCTAAAATTGATGTGCATTGACAGGTGAGGGTATGGATTTGTCATTTTTGAGTCTGTATTTTGAGTCAACATGCTCAAACTTCAGTCATGGTTAAAGACATCAGTTTTTCACAATTCATAATATTGAGCATAATTAATTTTTAGATTTGAATGGGAATGTGATTTGGAAACATTGATGTAAAATAAATTTTAGTCATTAATACAATTTTACAATCGCAAGGGTTACTGTTAATCACTCCACTACGTTTCCTCTACTCCTGCAAATCGACTAGTTTAAGCGATTTGGAGCTTAGGGTTTGGCCAAGATTTCTCAAGGTATATATGCGCATATGTTCTTTGTATAAATGTGTATATGTTGTATGTAAACATTAGTAAACATGTAAGCTAAAAATATTCAGTTGAGTTTGTTCACCTTTGGCAGCACTCTTCAGGCCTATGATAGCTTGCATGTCATCGAACACGGTAGGCAGATTCATGGTCATGCCTTCAAATGTGTATTTTAGGGTGATGTCATTATGGCTATTGGATAGTGCTCTTGTTGACATGCACTCTAAATGCAAGAGAATAGAGGATGCACGCCATGTGTTTGACAAAATGCCCCAATTCAATGGTTTCAGGGTATTCCGAGAATGGTTGCAATAAAGAAAACTTAAGGTTATTTAGGCAAATCCTTTGTACAGAGATGAGGCCTGATCGTTCTACCTGTTCTTGTCTAGTCAATGCTTGTGTCTGTTTAACTGCACTTGGGAAGAAAAGTTTGGACTTGAGAATAATGTATTTGTGAGTAGTGGCATTGTTGACATTTATGTCAAATGCAAGATTGTAGAAGGTGCAAGCCAAAGAAAAAACGTTAGTAAAATGTGATTCACAGTAGATGCTTGGTGGAGAGTTTTCATTCTATATTTTCTTTCAATTGTCAAACATGGACATCAACCCTGCATATTGGATGCAACTGAAACATTTTAATGAAAATGGTACAAATTGAAGCACTACGATTTTTTTCATTGTTTATGTTGTACCAGGCATGCATTTTTAGAGTGTTTTTTCCTTTTATTTCTTGAGTGAACTGTGACATGGTGTATGAGGAATTAGAATTATCTTTCATTTATTTTATGATTAGGTTATTTTGCAATTAATTTCTCACAAATAGTGTTCATCAATGGCTGAAAACTTTCTTGTTGTGTCATGTTAGAATCCCTTCAAAAGAGTGGAATGTATGTTATTTTTTCTATCACAATTTCATTGGCTATTGAGTTTCATTGTCATATATTCCCATCTAAGATTTTACTGTTTTTGCAAGAATATTTAGCATTGATTTTTAATATTTTAAAATAGATCAATAATATAAAAATAATAATAAAATTTAGAATTTATCATAGTCTAAAGAACATTTAAAAATATATATGTGGTGGTGAACAAATACACTAAGGTTAGTAGAAACAAGCTTAAAGATAAAAATATGAGATATTAAAAATAAAATAAAATTGATAGCATATCATAGATGTATGAATTGGATATTGTTTACTACGTACAAGGTTCTCCGGGAAGCACAATAATTTTCTTATTTGCTTCGAGGATGGGTATAGATAACTTGAGATCTTCCAACAACTCTCCTTTTCAACCAAAAAGTGAACGGACCTTGAAAGTGGAGGGTTTTTTTTAAATAAAGAGACATGATTTTTGTTGCATAGTACCACCTCAAACACTATAAGGATGATTACATGATTGCATTAACATAAGGAATAATCAATTGAATATACACCAATGAGTTTCATGTCTACTTTATATTATAGCATAAAAACACCCTTGAACAACACAATGTACTCAAATACATAAGTGGGTTATCACCTTACATTTGTACGAAAATGAAGTTCCCCACTTTAGAGACATTGGAGGAAATTTTTTGCAACATACCTAAAATTGAAGCCAAGGAAAAACTCAACTATATGATTTCCTCAACCATATGATTTCCTCACATAAGAACAAGAGAACATATGATTCAACTCCAAAGCCTTGTATGTTAAAGTAGAATTTCTTGCATAGAAATAATAGTGGAATTGAAAATTGGTTATTACACCAAATGTTAAAGCATCTATATCATTCATGTCAAATAAGTACAAGGGTAAAAAGAAACAATAATGTATAACATGTTGTGGAGCCAATCTAGATAGGAAGAAAAATTATAAATATGCAGTGCTTTGCTAATAGGCCTATAAATATTTGTCCCTATCAACTATTTGAGAGCACTTTGAGCAAAGGAAATGAAGATGGGTATAAAAGTATGTGAAGTGTGGGACAATACAAAGGCACATGAATTTTTTGATACAATGCCTAAAAAAGTGTAGTCTCATGAAACACCATGATTACATTATATGCATAGAATGATGAGGCTTTAAGACATCTCAAAAATGTGGTCTTGTGTGTGTGTGTGTTTGTGACAATACAAAGGCACATGAATTTTTTGATACAATGCCTAAAAAAGTGTAGTCTCATGAAACAGCATGATTACATGATATGCATATAATGATGAGGCTTTAAGACTTCTCAAAAATGTGGTCTTGTGTGTGTGTGTGTGTGTGTGTGTGTGTGAAATAGTTAAGTAAAAAAGGCCTTGATAACTTTTAAGTAAAATGAAATTATGAGCTATAAATTTAGTCTTGAAAATATTTTCTAGCACTCTCAAAGCCTATGTAACAATGAGAGTCTTAGAACATGGTATAGGCATTCATCAAATTATAACAAAAAAGAAATTTGTTTTGACATAGTAGCTACAAATACCCTAGTATATATGTATATTGAAGGTTGTGATCATTTTGTAAATTGTAATTTAAATGATCTCCTGTTTGTTCTTGTATTGTAGAGTTCTCTTCCACTTAATAATCTCCTTCTCTATGTTTAATGACTTATCCATAACATGCAAGGCATCAAATAAATATTTTTTGGATGTGGTTGAATTTGCATTTGGGTTTGAGAATGGTCTTGAAATAATTTCTACTTTGAAATTCTACAAATTTATGAATTTTCCAAGGTCTATATTTTCATTGAAATAAGTGCTAGATTTGACAAATACAAAAAAATAATGGTGAGTTGTTTGAATATGATATACAATTTATTTTCACCTATATAACTTTATATAAAATTTATTTATACTCCTTCCACTATATAAACTTGGATATTTTAATTGGAAAAAGATTTAGCATAGCCAAATTTCTAATATAGAAGTTTAGAAATTAGAACTACAATTTAACAATGATAATCAACTCATCTTCAAAGGCACAAATGTATTATAATTACAATTTTTTAAAATAAGAAACAAAATTGAAGTAATTGCGTGACATTAGCATTTCATATTCTTACACGTGTTTTTTTCAAATCTTTAATGTGGTGAGTTGTATAAAAGTAGACTGTGATAATAACCAAATGTTAAACATTCAAATACATTCAATAAGTGATGGTGCTATTACTAATGTGCATAGCATAAGAAATAAACAAGTCTATGGTTCATTTTTAATTTCTAAAAATAATGTATTTTTATGTCTTATTGCATAATGTATCATGAAAAAACTATGTTATCATTGGAAATATACATGAATTAAAATATGATCTTTAAACTTACTCAAGTTCTTATGGTTAATACTTATTGTGACACTCTTGGACATATTTGGACATAATCATCAGTATTAGCAAATTAAAATATCTCCAATGTTGTTTCTTTCTTACAAATGACATTTAAGAATGCTATCAAATGGTTGATATACACAACGATTAAAGACCCTTTTGGTTAAGCAAAACATATAATGGATCTAAAGATATAAATATGCACTACTTGGCTAAAAAAACTATAAATATATATTCTTTTCCGAGAGGTTTAAGTCTTGTAGAAAGAAGACACCACATTCATGAAGGGGCATGCCACAAATTTCTAATCAACTTGGTGTAGTTTGCACAATTAATATCTAGATGAGGTTTCCATGATAGAGCCCTAAACAGATATTTCGTCATATCTACAATTGCATATTTCCCATTGTTTTATGCAAATTTTGTGTTAAATCTAAATATAATATGTTGGAATTTTTGTGTTAGATTGTTAAAAATTGAATAGAAAAAACAAATCTTTAATGAGCATGTAATATAACAAGATAAAAACCACACCATAACACATTTTAATTGTATAATAGTAGATTTTGATAATAAACAAGAATAATTTTTCAAATATATTCAAGAAGTGATGATATCATACCAAATTCTAACAATATGTATTAACAAAAAAAAAAAATACAATTTTATGATATCTTTGAAAGTTTAAGAAAATTGCATTTTAAAAACAATTAAAAAAATCTAAAAATATTATCAAATTGGATATAGACACAAATATTTATACCTTAACTATCAAGTACTAGAATTAATAACTTTACAAATTTTTATATAAATATACACTATTTAACAATAAAACTATAATATTTACATCTATTAATAATTCGATAAGACCTTTCAATATTATTAATAATTACTCAACCAAATAAAATGATTATAACATAACACCTTCCAAATACTGAATACTCTATAAGTTATACCGTCTTTTCTCAAATTTATTTCTACATATATAAATTGTTGGAAAATGAGATCAACATTTTAAAACTTGATCCCTTAAACTATGAATATCTTTACCAAATTCTAATTCCAAGATTTTTAGATAAATGTATGAGTGTCTCCACCAAAAGCAACAAACAATTTGTTTACAAACATTGTTATACCTAAATCTGCATTGTTTGTGGAAGAGGGGCCATCTCAAGCCAAGCTACAACAACATCCAAACATGACCCCTTCAGACCCCTTCAACGCCACGTCATACAACTCAATTTTCCTCCAATCAAACCTCTCCTCACCGTGTGTAAACGCAAAAACAGAAAGTTTTCCTTGGGAATAACAAACACACCCACAGACACCATACAAATCATCCTCCCCACCGACCAACTGCATATTCCCACACTGCTGCCCAAAACAATCCAAATACTCCCACCGTCCCTTCCCGGTATCATAACGGAACAAATAGCTAGTACACTGTTCCAGACCGTACAGCGTATTCCCCACCACAGCCACAACTGGTCGCCGCCGGTCCTCGGGCCCAGCCCTCCACCGGAGGCTCTCCGCCCACATACCCTCTATCAAAGTCCACGTGCCGGTCCGCGGATCGTACACCTCAGCGCTATACTCCTCCACGTCGTCCACAGCGGGCGGGCAGGCCTTAAACCCTCCAATGACGTAAAATTTCCCGTCCAGGACAAAACCAGAGCAGGTGTCCCGTTCCGTCGTCATGTTCGGCAGAGCTTCCCAAGCCATTCTGTCAGTGTCGAAGCGGGCAGCGCTCGAAAGGGATTCACCGCCCGCCCCAAAACCTCCCGCCACGTACACGAATCTTCCCAACACGGCGCAGGCAAAGGAGCGCCGCAACACGGTGGCGGCGCCGGGGATCGAATTCCAGATTCCGTTCTCGCATGACAGTATAATTAAAGATTTTTTCTCCACGGAGAGAAGGTACAACTTTCCGGCGATGGACACGGCGGCCTCGTAGTCGGTTACAGGGCCTGGAATGAGCGATATTTTGCGGCGGCCGGGGTGGAGCAGCAGCGTGTTCCACCGGGTGGTTGGTTGTTTTATTGCGGCGGCAAGGAAAAGGAGTTCGTCGGAAGAAATGTGAAGAGTGCGGCGGAGGGGCAGAATGGCGGCGGGGCAGAGAGCGGAGCGCCACGCCCTGCTCACGCAACTGGCTGCAGCGCGCGCACGTGCGGGAAGCCTGGCCAGGCACTGCTCCGCCACATTTTCCGGTAGCTCTTTCAATATTATCACCGATTCACACATTTTCTACCAGGGTTGTTCTACTGTGTAACGTGTATGCATGCTTCTGGTCTTCCCCTTATATAAATGTAAAGTATTCAATGGGCTGCTCTCTCTGCTTTTGGTTTTGATTCTATACAGTAGGAAAATCATATTTTAAGCTTGGGATGGGAACTTTCAGAGTATACTTGTTAATGACATCGATTCAGTCTATGAGTTTTTCCTCGGTTTTGAGAAACGGGTTGTGGAGAATAGCCTGTTTCTTTTGTTTTTTCCTTTGCTTGAAATGAAGCATTGGGAAACTCTACTTAAAGATTCTGCTACAGACAAACGAAATAATTAGGTAAAGCCCAGGCTTATCTTCTAAGCCTAACTTTTGAACTTTTAAGTCGATACCTGTCCAGCCTTAGAAGCACATTTATCGTACTTTTTATTTTATATATAAAAGCTGGGATTAGAATTTAAATAAAAGTTAAATAATGAAAGGATAACTTTTCTTTAATTGATGTGATAGAGATGTTTTTTTAATGTAGAGTTCAATTTACTTTAAATTTCAAGTTGTAAAATTGAATAATAAAAAAATTACCTTTCTTTCTAATATAAGATAACAAATTGGTAGGTACAATTTTATATTTTAAAAATCACTAAATTTAAAATAAGAGTTGTATTTTAGAGTCAAAGATTACATACATATTTTTTAAGGAATTTATTTATTTATTTGATGAATAATTGTCTATATTACCATTTTTAAAATAGTGTTACACATATTAAAAAAAAAAAGGTGGGTGGAAATAATCACACCCTAAAGTCTAAACGAGTCACTAGCTTGGAACATAAAAACATAAAACAATGTTGCTAAGCATAACTTGAATATGCAATAACACATGTAGAACAAATCATGTCTTTAACACATAGTGAAAAATGATGATCCACAAAACAATCAGAAAAAAATGGTAGAATTATCATCTTTCCATATGCTAAACAAAATGTCTACCTTGAAAGCATGCCAAATCTAAGTGAATTTGTGGGGGATGTGAGGTCAATCACCTGAAAGAACCATATGCCAAGAAAAAGGTTTTGGCTTGAATGACTTAAAAAATTGTGTATTTAGGTCTAAACATTTTGAGCTTTGGGATAAAACCATAAAAAGGTGTTTGAGAGACTCTTAATGTTCACAAAAATGGCATTAGAGGTCAGAGACTCCTAAATGGGATAACCTGGAGTCGATGGGGAGGCCTTGAAAAAGAAGACACCAAGCAAAGTGAGCCAATTTTGATTCCATAACTGTTGATCATATGGTGTACAATTTGTGTTTCCAAAAATAAATTAGTGATTGCAAATACCACCATTTTAAGAGCTTTTACACTAAAATAATTACAAGGGGTTTATATAATGTTTATGCACTTAAGCAATACTTTTGAGGCTTTTATAACTCTAGCAATCATTCATATCAAAGGGTGATAAAAGAAACAATTCAACTTTGAATGTATATAATCAATAGTAAGTGAAATTCAACTTTATTGTGAGAATAATTTATCAATAGTAATGCAACAAAATTATTTTTTTGGCATATAGGATTTTGTCAAATAAATTTACCCATTTTGCTATGTGTACTAAATATGGACTAGCTAGTATTTGATTATTGTGTATATTAAATCATCACTCTCAGAGTAAAACATGTCAAGTTAGATGGAGATATGCATATAGAAACTACATAATTGAAAGTGCACCTTCCCAATTCTTTATTTATTTATGTTGTTGATCAAATTAAGAATATAATAGGTGCTTGATGTTCAACCACTAGCAACTTATAATAAGTACAATTATGATTCAAAACTAGTTTAAAGACAATTTTTAATTTTAAATGAATTATTCAATTATGTTATTCTCTTTTAACTATTTTTCTATGAATTTTCTTCATGATTTTCTTAAAAAAATTGCAAACAATTCTCAACATTCTTTTTCACATAACAAGGCACTTCAACATTATTATTTGTTGATGAAATGATAGTAATGGGGTTGTCCCACAATAGTGAGTCCCAAACTTGGGACATCACCTTTTTTATTTTGTGGTAGACTCAAAATTGCTACACCTTTGAATGAGGGTATTATTTTAATACAAAAAAAAGACTATTTAAAAGTGAAATGATGAGAAGTCATTTCACTTTCACACCGCATATTCTTGCAACGAATAGTGGAGCTTCCATCACTTTCACGGGAAGAATTTGACAGTGCACACATGATAGGTAGATAAGGGTCTTCAAGCACTCATTTGTCTTGTCATTGTGCCATGTGGCTTCAAATAGAGGACTATTGTTCACAAGCCACTTGTAAAATTTTCTTTTTAATAAGTATTTTTCAATACTATCTATCTATAGTTTTTAATTAATATTTTGAAATTTTATTTACATTTTTTAACCTAAAATGTCAAATTTAATCCTAAGTGTTTCTTTTCAACCCTAAAATTTGAAATTAAAACCCTAAATAACTATTTTGAAACCCTAGAATTTTCCTAGGGGTTAAGCTTAATTGGTTAAAGCATTGAATTCTCATTGTGGAGGCCCACAATCAAATCCCAAAGGGGCATCTAATACGGAATTCTAAGTTCTAACTCTTGGTCTTCCATAAGTGGTTTCTAGAGTGGTTGCTCAAAAGAAACTAGTATTAGTCTCATTGGTATGCTTGCAAGAGCTTGTATTGGTCTCATTTTGATGATTGTATGAGTAAAATATGTTGGAACACAACTATCTACTGAGAGGGGAGGTGAATCAGTAGACCAATTAAAACTTTTATTTTAACCCTTGTTATGCAGATTTAAGCATATATGCAAAGATCACACACACCAATACTCATAACACTAGATATACATGAAAAACCTAATATAGAAAAAAAAACACGGTGAGAAATGTTGCTAGGATATATTGTCTTAATCCAACCTCACAATAGAACCTCACTAGTTACAATGTTTAAGGGCATTGACCCTAAGGAGACACCAATCCCTTAATTTAAGAGCACTAACTCTAAGGAAGCACCCCCTCCCTAATCTGAGCGCCAACCAATCAAATTTACAATAAAAGTATGTGGAAACAACTCTAGTTACATATGATTCAAATGAATCCAATTTTGTGTTATAGGTCCTTAATTTGTAACTACTCAATCTCTGCTTTGCTCTATAAGCATTTCCTCCCCTCTCTTCACTCTTCTTCTAACACACTATGTACTCATTGAATGCATACACATTACTTCATTCTTTATCATACACCAACCTTATACATTGCATTCTCTATCTTAGTGTAAATTAATCTTAGGGTTTCCTATTATTTGACACCATTCATGCTTGATCGACCTCTTCCAGATTTCATGATTGTTTGTGCATTAATGAAGTCATCCACTTCTTCCAGTCAATCAACAAACATATCGTTGGAGTAGTTACAATAATCAATTTCATTTTATGTGCTATAATCAAATTTTCCTAATTGGAAGTTTTACCTTTTTGTTGCCTAGCCATTATCAAAAACAAATCTTTAAATGTTGGCTATTGATCATGCCATGATCCATTGGTTAACATTTAAATTGCTTGAGTTACTTAAACTAATTGATATTAATCACCATGTGTCACTTGAGTACACTTGTCATCTGTCATACTTCTTAGGGGTCAAGGATCACTAATCTCTCTTATCACTTACTTGCAATGCATTGTAGGACTTAAGAAACAAGATCAAACACCTAAGTCTAAAGCCTTTATTCACCTGACATGGTTCGGCCATTAGCCTTACCCTTTACCTTCTACCTTCCTTCATTTCAATGCAAACTAACACTCTGACCTCCAAACTCTGGAACATGCTTAAGGTTGTAGGATCTTTCATCTTACTACTTACCAACATTTTGGTAAGGCATAAGCCTTCCTATAGAATTGTGATGCACAAACATATCCTTCACAAGACTTAAACCCTTTCAGGTGTTGGACTTTGAGCTTTTTGTTTATCACTTACCTGCCTTTTGGTAAGGTGTAAGCCAACCTTTCGATGTTCGACTCCTTTCAAACTTTACATATTTGAACTTCCTTTTCCTTTGTGTAATCAGTACGAGGTATGGCCGAAGTCTGAAGTCCGAAACATTTCAGACTTAGCTTAATCTATCTACATTTCTTTAAGGCATTTGATATAAGGTACGATCGAATCCTGATGTCTGATCACTTGCAGTATATGGTAAGCCTCAAGCTTGATTAGACTTGGCATAAAAGGAATATAAATCCTTTATTGGATATCACTCAGATATCATCTTTTGACATCAATGACAATCAAATTGCGGACAAAATATTTATAAACAATTGACAATATAAAAAACCCCTAAAATATTCAATTGAAACCTTAAACAACTATTTTAAAACCCTAACCATCTATTTTGAAACCCTAAAATATTCAATCAAAACCCTAAACAACTATTTTGAAACCTTAAAATCTTCAATTGAAACCCTGAACAACTATTTTGAAACTTTAAAATCTTCAATTGAAATCCTAAACAACTATTTTGAAACCTTGAACAACTATTTTGTAATCCTAAAACATTAAATTAAAACCCTAAACAATTATTTTGAAATCCTAAAATATTAAATTGAAACCCTAAATAGCTATAAATCAAAATCCTAAAATGTTCAATTGAAACCAGGCAACTATTTTTTAACCTTAAAACATTTGTCAAATTGAAACCAGGCTATGCATCCAATTTTTAACCCTAAAATATCAAATTGAAACCCTTTGCAAATATTTTTTAACCCTAAAACATCAAATTGAAACCCTAAAATGTCTATTGTGAAACCTAGTTCTAGATTATAAACCCTAAAATGTCTATAATTTGAAACCCTAGTTCTAGATTATAAACCCTAAAATATGCTTTTGATTAGCTTTTTAGCATTTATAATATTTTTTAGGGTTTCAATTTGAAATTTTAGGGTTCAAAAATAGATATTATTGTAAGATGCATGAATTTTCAAAATATCAATCAAAAGCCATAGATCTAGTATTGAAAAATACCTAATTTGAAATAGAAATGTTAGGGTTTATAATTTAGGGTTTTAAATAGAAAAATTAGGTTTTATAATAGTTGTTTAGGGTTTCAATTTCACATTTTAGTTGAAGTTCCTATCAAATCTAAAACTAAAGATATGACATACAAACTATATCAAATTTAGTTGAAGGTCAAATCAAATCGAAAACTATATCTTCATTTTTAGTGCATCAGATAATCTTGATTAAGGGTTTTAGTACCCTCAAATTGATAGTATACTCACCATTGAGCTGCACTATAAGGAATCTTTCATGTGTATGTAGTATAAGTCTACTAAGAGTTCTTGAGGATCTTGACTCAATCCTATCACTAAAACCATCAACACATCAATCAATAAGAAATAGGAACATAATCCATGCTAATTAACATCATCAACTGCACATCCAAATTTAACTACATCATGGTATTCTTCATACTAATTTGGGATTTGCAACTTATCAATTTGCTAGTATAATAACAATTTAATATGTTGATGTACTCCTCACTATGCAAGTCACATACTTGACCCAAACCACCATTAACACAATAAACATGCAAATCAACTTGATGTGCCTCATAGGAATCCTTGACCCCTTCAATTTTTCTCCCTATATCAAGCTCCTTTTAGAAACTAACAACATGGTCATTATCATTCAAAGAAACTACACACACATGGATAAAAAAAATCTACATCCATATTATCAATTTCCTCTTGTGAATTAAAATCTTCCATCTCACCCTCATTAGAGAAAATGAATCTAATATGTACACTAATGTTTTCACAATCATCAATGCCACAACAAGGAAGAATATTAAATATATAATCAAGTTCACTCCCTACAAGCTCCTCACCATCATAGCTATCAATAAGTGTCAAGTCAAAAAAATCTTCCTCACTTTCACTTAAATATTTTAATCTATTGTTGTTGTCTCTTCATTATGATATGCATCTTCATCCTTTACATTACAAGCCTTACTAAACACATGTGTTACACCCACTTCATTACTACTTTAATAGTAGACAATTCATTACGAACAACTCTTGAATTTTTATTTCCTTTAGCATAATCATAAATGAGAATGATGAAATGGATCATATTTTAATTTTTGTTGATGATATTGTAGTGTAGGAAATTGTGTACCTTTACAATTTCACATTATGTTTGGGTCCCTTAATTTATTGGACTTAATTAAGCTTCTAATTTGCTAAATTATGCATTTCAAAGCCTTATTTTTATCATTTTCTGAAAGGAGAGCCAACATTAAATAAATGCATTTAATATTTAAATTTCCTTGGATTATAAGTGTCTTGGAAATATAGGCCTAGACCCATTTTCCAGTCCCCTTTATGTGTCAAGACCTATTTTAAAATATGTTTTTTGGAGGAAATTTAACATTCAAAATTCAACTTGTAAGTGTCATATTTTGGAATCTAATTTTTAGGAAATTAGATAAACACCTATAATTACCAAGTTATTTTATCATTTGAAATCTAACAAGAATCAAGAGGTGAACATTCAAGAGCAACATTTTTCAGTGATTTGTAGCAATCAAGATCCTAACATCATGTCCAAGTTTATGTGTGTTCATGGTGTCTTGTGAAGGCTAACAAGTGTTGAAGGTCTTCATGCATTCAACAATTCAAGTATTCAAGCAAATCAAGCAACCAAGATCCAATTCCTTTGAAGAGATGTGTATGAATTTAGTCCTTCAAGGAAGCCATTGAAGGGTGGTGAGGTGCAAAAATTTTTCATTCATCATTTCCTTCCCTTTTATTATATTTTTATCAAGGTTTAATTACCAAACTAGGGTTTGACCAATGCAAACCTCCATAACAAAAAAAAAACATTTTTCCCTCTTTGTGTATGTTGTAGATTATAGGTTGAAGAAGGATTGAAGAGATCTTGAAGAGCAATTTCATATTGTTGCATTTGTTTTCATCAAAGTTGTTAAGACATGAAAAATAAGTTGTAGAATTTATTTTCAAACCATTATGACAAGTTTGCAATTGGAAATCAACATCTTAGATATAACATTGGAGGAATGTAAAAAGTGTTTTCAAAAGCCCTATCAAAGATCCATTCATCCAAGGGAAAACCGGTTCCTCTGTGCACATATGAATCAACTTTTAGTGATAGGTACATACCCTCTAACATCTCCCAAATCTACCTACAAAGTGTTATAGTTTTCTTATCTTCGAGAATTCACATTTTACATATTAGGTCCTATAGTTCCATTAGATTATTCACTCTAAATCACTTCCAGTTCATTCCTAAGACTCTAAGGGATCAGATCGATGTCTAATTTACTCACCTTGGAGGTTCAGAGCCAATCTATATGCCTTGTTGATTTGCATCCTAATGAAATCCTAGAAATGTTGGAATTAACCCTAAGTTATGAACACTAATCTCAGAGTCACCACATTTCTACATTTCAAATATCTAACTCACTTCCAACTTGATCATGTTTTCTAATTATGTATTATCAAACTTCCATTAGTCTATGTATGACAACCACTCACAACAACAATTCCCATATATTTGTAAGGAGTGAATCTCCATTGGTTCTTTCTATAAAAAATAGTGGATTAAAAGTTTCAAATAATATATGTTGTATCTATCCAAGTCATACATGTATGTATACATACATAGATATACATACACATGTACATATATATGTATATACTTATATATACATATGTATTTTATACAATACATGTACATGTGTATGTACATGTACATGTACACACATATATATGGATTAGTTACATACATACATATATTTTATACAATACATATGCATATATGTATGTACATGTACATATACATATAGATATAATTTATTAGGGTTTCAAAATAGCTATTTAGGATTTCAATTGAATATTTTAGGGTTAAAAAATAGATAAATTATATATACATGTACAAATACATACAAACATACGTATATACATATGCATATTGTTGAATGCACAAGACAATCAAGAGTGGGGTGAATCAATTGTACCTTAAAACTTCAAAACCCTCACAAACATTCAGATCCACATTAATCCAATTAACCCTTAATCTATTAAAGTGGTTTATCATGAAAGAAAATAATAGAAACTGAAACACATCAACACCATGCACAAAGGAACACCAGATTTACATGGAAAATAGAGGATGGGAAAAACCAAGGTGAGGATTAACTCACAATATAAAGTAATATCAACATCGAATACATTAGGGCTCACTGCCCAAAAGAAAGAAATTCTCACTACTAGAATAGAAAAGAAGATAGAGAAGAGTGTTACAATGAGAAATCCATCTCAAAGCAATAGAAAAATCCACCTTAGCATCACCAACACCTTTGCAGTCTTTCTAAAGAATTGTAGACACCTTTTGCTCACAACATTAAAAAATATAACACATGAAAGATCACATTGAACTTATCAAATTCACACCCTACAACTCTAAAATTCACATAAATCACATCATACTCATCTATCTTATCATCCTTCAAAAACTCAACACTTATTTATATCTTAATCTTCAACCTTGAAAACATTCTCCAAGGTCGACTATGCACCTTAACCATGCAAATTCAAATTAGGTTGGCACCAAAACATTCCTGTGGTGGAAAGGAATGAAGTTGGACCACAACACACCTTAGATAGGACCTAAATCCACTCATACACGCCACACCACACTTCCACAAACATCAAAGCAACTTTGCAAGTAGTGTAAACACCCAAGGTCGATTGAACCTATGTTAACACCATTAACACTTAAGAACACGCTTCCTCAAATCCAAAGATGACTCATGAACAACACATAACACTTGAACATGATCTAGAATATTCCACAAACACCTTGAAAACCAACAAATTCCTTCACAACATCTCTCACATGAAGAATGTACACACTTAGTACACTCAAACAACATTGTCATACACTGCAACTCAAGAAACTGACTTCCAAAGCACCAAACTATGAACAAATTCATCTAAAAAAAGATACACACACTATCAACACTCTTCCATATCTGTAAGACCTAAAACCACACTGCAGAGAAATGCAGAGCAAGAAAATTTCTCCCAAACACCTCTACAATATACAATCCACACATTGGTGAACACAAATTCCTCCACAATGATCCAACACACAAAATTTTGAATGCAACACCTCTTATCAACATATCTGAACTGTATAAGAAAATTTTCAACCCCAAAGAATTGCGAAGCAAAACCATAACACTACTCTTCAACGCAGAAGACACTACAACACATTGTTTCCTCTTTTTATCCAATTTTCTCAAAAGCACTAGAAACACATCATCAATAGATCTTTAGTACTAATCCAACTACAACATAAAAACTCAACCATACATCCATAAATAGAAGCTTGTCAAAGCAACGCTAGAGGTTGACACCATTAGCTTACTAATGAAAACATAATGCAACTAATCAAAGCATCAATAGAGACAAAATCAACTTAATACCAATTGCACATCCTTGCAACAAACTCCTTCTCATACATTTGACACTAATGACAACACCAACTGCACATACTTACACCAATCTCCCCCTTTGTCATTGATGGTAACACATGATGTGAAAATCCATCAACCACAAACATAACAACTCTACTCCATACCTTTTTCCTTTTCTCTTTTCTCCCCCTTGCACAACTAACTCATTACACTTTCTCCCCTTTTGATAACTTTCTCTCTAGCAACTTATCTTTTTCACATGTCTCATTCTCCCCCTTTGACATCAATGGAAAAGGATAAAGTATTTACATCATTCATTCTCCTCCTTTGACATTAAAATAATTACTATTCACCACTGCTCTGCAACTTCCTTTACTTTACTGCTCTACATACTCCCCCTTAGGAGCACACACCAAATTGCATCAATAAACAACCATTGCACAATGTCAACACTCACTCATGATGACCACAACAACCAAAAATTCCACTACCTACTCCCCCTGAGAGGTAGCCACCAACATTAGTCCAGACCAAAGAATGAATCTTGAGATCCACTGTACTAATGCATCCCCTTATGCATCTAGTTCAAAGGAGGGGCAATAAGCCCCCAACTTCTCCCAGAGATACTCAAAAGTATCCTTAGGAAGAGCCTTAGTGAATATATCAACAACCTGATCCTTTGTAGGCACATATTCAAGCTTCACTTCATTCTCTACAACCTTTATCTCAAAAAGTGATACCTGATTGAGATGTGTTTTGTCCTTGAATGCATTACCAGATTCTTTAAAATATTGATAACACTTGTATTATCATAGAAGAAATAAATTGGTTCATCATATACCACTCTGATATCCTTTAATATTTGCCTCATTCAAAAAAATTGTGTGCAACAAGATGTTGTTGCAATATATTCTGCCTTTGTAGTAGATAAAAATACTGAATCTTGTTTCTTAGCCATGACACCAATCTACATCTAAGAAAGAATGTACCACCACTTGTACCTTTTTTGTCATCTACACACCCAACCAATCTGCATCTGTGTAAGCACTCAAAGTAAAATTAGTATCCTTTGGATACCATAAGCCATGATCTAGAGTGCCCTTCAAGTATTTGAATATACTTTTCATTGTTGCAACATGTGACTCTTTATGATCTTCTTGAAATCTAGCCACAATACAAATTGCATGCATGATATTTGGTTTAGTAGCAGTTAGATCCTCCAATCATTGACCTATACTTGCTTTGATCAACCTTAAGACATTCATCATTCTTGCTCAGCTTGCAACCAGTAGCCATAGGGGTACATACTAGTTTAGAATCTTCCATTCCAAACTTCTTCAACATTTTCTTGACATATTTTGATTGTGAAATGAAAATACCTTTATTTTTCTGATTGATTTTTATCCCAAGGAAGAAATTTATCTCCCCAAAAATTGGCATCTAAATTATTTATGCATCTCTTCTACAAAATTTTTACACATAGCTTCATTTCCTCCAAAAATAATGTCATCAACATACACTACCACAATCAAGATTTGATCTTTTTCAACTTTGAAGTAGAGATTGATATCTACAATACCTTTATTGAATACTTGTTGTAACAAGTACCTATCTAACCTTGCATACCAAGCTCTGGGAGCTTTGATTCAATCCATATAATTCCTTCTTCAATCTACAGACCATATTCAATTTATCAGACAACTAAAATCTTTTCGATTGTTCTATGTATACCTCTTCTTCTAATTCAAGAAAGCAGACTTCACATCCATCTGATAAACTTTGAAATATTTATGTGCTGCAAAAGCCAAAAACATCTTGATAGCTTCCATTCTTACCACTAAAGAAAATGTCTCCTCAAAGTCTATTCCTTCTACTTGTGAGTAACCTTTACACACAAGCCTTGTCTTGTTTCTTATCACTTCTCCATTCTCATTCAGTTTTTTCCTAAATAGCCACTTAGTTCCAATTACATTCTTGTTTTCTAGTCTTGGTTCAAATTCCCAAGTCCGATTCTTCTCAATCTACATTAGTTCTTCTTCCATAGCCTTGATCCAATACTCATCCTTGCATGCTTCAATCACTATTTTCGGTTCAACTTCAAAAAGTAAACATAGATTTACATGTTCTTCAACAACTTTCCTCCTTGTCAGTACACCTTTGTTCTTATCACCAATGATCCGTTCTTTAGAATTATTCTTAGATGCACATACTCAAGAGTTTTAGGAACCTTTTCTAGAGCGTCTTCCTCTTCAATCCACACTTCTTTTTCTTTAGATTTTTCTTCTTCTCTATAGGTAGACTCATTTGATTCATATTCATCTATTACCACTGAATTCTTTTGTGGGTCTTCATCAACCTTAACACTTGCACTCTGAACAATATTTCTTAGTCTCTTGTTGTAGCACTGGTAAGCTTTTCTTTTAGTAGAATATCCAAGGAAGATACCTTCATTATACCTTGCATCAAGCTTTCCTAAGTTTTCTTCGTCCCTTCTAATATAGCATTTGCTTGCAAACATTTTGAGGTATTTGACAATAGGAATCCTTCCATGCTATGTCATTTTTCATTTTGAGGACGTATTCCAAGGGATGAGGACATTTGGAATGAAGGCTTATCTTTGGGCACCTGTTTTGGTGCATTAGATGCCTTCACAAGTCTATAAATTCAGCCTCCTATCTTAAAGTATGAGGCACCGTTGGCTGTAGAGTTCCATTGCAAGTACAAGGACAGGTTGAGGTATAAGGCAGTTGTTCATAGGTGCATAGGTGTTGTCATGGTGGAAGAAAAGAGGAGAATGGAAGTGGTTGTAATGTAATCTCATTTGTTTGAAGATAATGCATACTTGGACTCTCTTCTTGGTGGAGTTTTTTCTTGCAAGGGTTTCTCATATGAGTTAGTATTGAATATACAGATTCTGAAGACTTGTTAAGAAGAAGATGTAGGGTTTACGGATTTTTTTTGTAGAACTCCTTGTTATGGTCTTGAGCTATGGTTCTAGTTTTGAGGACTTATTTGGAGAGGTACATGAAATGGTTTGTGGCCTTGGGCATATTCCCTTTGTTGTGGGAATGATTGGTTGTTTTGATCTACCTTTAGTATGAGAGGTTTATATCTATTGTTGCCATGTTTTCATTTGATTTGAATGCTCTATGTTGATATCCTTTTAGTTTTGGAATGGTGAAGGAGATCTTACATTACAAAACTTGGTACATGTTAGTGTGGAACAAGGATATGGTTTTATTTGTAGGTTCTCTCTTTGGTCATCGTATTCTTCTTGGATGTTTGTATTCACATGGTTGAGTGTGAAGAACTTGGGAGAGATATGGAAACTAATGGTGAGAGGTGTTGTAGCATATTTATTTGTGGGATTTTCATATCATTGTAAGTTTCCTTACCACTATGTAATAGAAGAATTAACCATATCCTCTATGTAAAGTATTATAGATAGACTTGATATGCCTTGATCTATTTTTAGATTTGGCATTACTCATGTAGTGGGAGTTTTTGGATATATGTTTGGTTATCCTCTTTGATATCTTGGTTGGTTGATTAATGACGTGATGATGAGTTTGCATGCTTTGTTGGATTGGGATCTATGAGTTATGTAATTTTTAAGTGTGTACAATCTATTGGTTGTAGTGGGATGGCTCAGATGTGGATTGTCTATATCTACAAAATCATTTTAGTGTTTATGTAGACTTTGTCAGTTGGACTTGTCTGTGGTCATTTGTATATTGGTATGTTGAGTTGAGATAGGAAAATGGATATGCAAAGACTTTATTGCATATTTTGGGTTGATATGTTGATGACATGTTTTTCTATCTATGTTTTGTATACCTTGGTTTGAGGTATGGTTAGATTAAATGAGTTGCAATTTGATGTGGTTTCTATTCCAGTTGGTATGAGTAAGGTAGCTACTCACGAATTTTGTTATCATTTGAATTTTATTCTTGTGTTCATGTAAATATTGGTGTAGGTTTCAATAGAAGTTGATATGTTTCACCTTGGCATGTTCCTTTTTTCTTCTATAGGTGGCATGTTGGAGGATGTGAAGGATTTTTTTGCTTGATGGTGGTTAACATGGTTACTTTTGTATGTATCTTGTTGGAGCATGAGAGCATGATGAAGATTCAAATGGTACGTGATTGGCTAAGGGATGATTTTCCCTTGTTTGTGATTCATATGGATGTGTTTACAATGTTGATTTCAAGAAGGAGAATGTTAGGATCAAGGTGTCATCCACCTTGTAAATCCTATGTCAAGGTTCCAACATCCTTAGAAAGTGTCTCTAGGCACTTAGGGTGTATATTGGGAAAATATTTTGTAATATTTATTCTCACTATTGTTTGTAATATACTCATAAGGGTTGATGGGTCCACTAGTAATGGTAACTTGGTGAGTTGTGGACATAAATATTTAATATTGTTTTCCCCACATGTGGATGCCTAAAATTGGATTAAAAAAGATAAGGAAAGAAAAAATGAGTGACTTTTTGGATTCTCCAAGTGGGAGCTTGGAATGAGGCAATACATGTCTCTTGGTATTCCATCATTTATTGCATTTAATTTAATGTTTATCTCTTAGTTTTGAGTGCCCAAGTTGGAGGGAAAATGTTGGAGCCAAATCGGTGTTCCTTTACATTTAGAGGACGTATTCCAAGGGTTGGGGATGTTTGGAATGGAGGGTAATAATTGGGCACCATTTTTGGTGCATTATATGCCTTCACAAGTCTATAAATTCAGGTTCTTGGAAATTATAAGGCATAATTGGATGTAGAGTTATATTGTAGGTACAAGGACAAGTTGAGGTATAAGGAGGTTGTTCACATGTGCATAGGTTCTTACATGGTGGAGGCAAAGAGGAGAATAGAAGTGATTGTATTGTAATATCATTTGTTTGAAGATAATGCATACTTGGCCTCTCTTCTTGGTGGAGTTTTTTCCCACAAGGGTTTCTCCATGTAAATCCTATGTTAAATGTGATGATCTTGTGTTGTTGATTTGTGCCTCATTGCTACAATATTATGGTGATGTTATTATTTATATATTGTTTTTATAAGTTCACATAAGGTGGTGTAGTTAATCATGCTATGTTGGCTAATTTCTAGCATCATAAAGAGGATGTATCTAATCATGACATTTCCAAATTAAAGAAACTTAATTTTTAAATTTTCACATAAGTTTTAGATTTTCATGTTGATGTTGTCCAAGCCTTGTATCTCATCCATTGAAGTCATTTACAAATAGAGATTGAATTTGTCAATAATTTTAATAGAATGTACATGTTTATTTCTCATCAAGACACATGAGTATATGTGTTAATTCTTTACCATTGATGCTAGTAATAGTGTTAATTGTTGTATATAGAGAGTAATATATGACTTCATTATGATAAATACAATTTCCTTAGATATAAACATAATGTTCTAAGTGGGAGACATTCTAGGTGTCTTGAATTACTTTAAGGTCTTGTACCATAGCCTAAACATGTGGGATGATCTACTTGTATGTTACATTGGTTGTTTGCACAACTTGTGGCACTCCTTATACAAAATACCAAGCATAAGAGGTAACGAAGATTGTTCAAACAACATCACATAGTGCAAAGATAAACAATTGAGTTCTACATGGATACAAAAAATAATTTCAAATAGTGCATGATTGTCCATGTAGTAACCCCTAAAAACTCTATGTAAGGAGTCAATGCAGTCATGGGGCTGTTTTTCAAGTTTTGAAGGCCAATAAAAAGGAATTATGTATGAATACTATGAGAAGAAATTTCCAATATTGTAGAGGGTTAGGGGGTGTACTATAGGTAGTCACCAAAATTATTGTGCCAACATATTCATTAAAAATTAGTAAAAGCATTAAGGTAATAAAATAGTCTCATGGGCCTCTACTAATCCATACTTGGGGGGTTTTCAAGCCATAGAAGACTCTTGCAAGGTGAAAATTATGTGGAATATGAAAAATGTGTGTTAATGAAGAGAACACAAATATCATAAAGGACACTTATAGGTTTGTGTTAGTCTAGAGACTCTAAGACAATTAAAAACCTAGAAGTACTTTGCATACAATAGCAAAGATTGTAAAGGTCTTAGAAGAGAAGTACTTAATGGGTAGGTGTGGTGCAAAGGTAATAAGAAAAATAGTTCATTGAAGGGACTTAGAGTACTTGCAAGTATAGGGTGATGTAGAGAATAATATCCTTTCTTCTAATGAAAGGGCGTTTGATTCTATAAAAAGTATTTATGCATTGAGGAAATTCTTGACAACTCACATTTGAAGGGTACTTGTTGAGGGAGTCATGTCAAGATGAAACTTGTGTGATGGAATCCATTATTTAGGGTTTTGTTATGATTTTTAGAGGTCATAAACATCAAGAAGATTTGAAGATAAAGACCCTAAACAAATATGTCCAATGCTTTTTATAGAAAGAAGATCTACTAAAACTTGGAAGCATATTAAGGGGTATCTACAAGTTTCTAACATGGAAGAAATATGAGTATGAGATAAGGTTGTTTCAAGATCATAAAAGAGAATTTAATATGTAATTTGCACTCCATGATGCTTATGGAGATTTTCCCTTGCCTAGTCAAGATGGTTGCAAGGATATAGGATGCATGCCCTATTTTCATGCACTAATAGTTTGTATGCATTAGTGATAGCTTGGATATTTTTAAGGGAGATGGATAGTTATGAAAAGAAATTCATGGAACCACCTTGGAATATTCATAACAAAGTAAGGACAGTTAATCAACAACATTTTTCCATGCCCTGAAGTAGTTTTTTAAGGAGACAAAACATGAAACATGTTTTCTCTAACACCTAAAAGAGGTTTAAATTCATAATAGAGGTTATTGAAAATATTTATTCCCACCAAGGGATGCCTCCTAGATTTCTTCATGATGTTTTGTATTCTATTAGGTATGTATTGCACAAAGACAAGTAAGATTATAAGATATTTTGGCAATATAAGTTTTATAATAAGACTCTATATCAACTGTAATTAGCCTTTTGATCAATACAATATTAATTTTTTGCCTTCATCATATCTTTTCGTGTTGTATAATTTTGAATGGGTTAAGAAATTAGCTTGTGAAATGTTATTTTCTTTGTAATTTCATTTCATTTTTTAACCTATGCAAAATTTTGGGATGTTGTCAATGTACTTATTAGAAAATTAAGATCATATCGTGCATGATAAACTAATTTACGAGTTCTTCAAATATAATTTTGTGCATCACCATAAGTTATTTTTAATTAATTTTTTTTCCCTCTCTTCCAATGATGAAATAAAATAGCATATAGGATTAGTTTCAATTTTATAGAATATCAATAGGTAGGGAACCAACCCTTCATCTAGAGCTTGATCTCAAGTTTTAGGTCCCACACCTTAAGAGACCTTCTCATGTTTCATTGAATAGCTAAGTTGAGTGTTTAGCAAGGGTGCATATTATAGTGATAATGATACCCATGCTTGTCATGAAGGCCAATTTATGGAATAAGAATGATATGGTTATTTTTTTATCTCACTTGCTTCCATCCTACTAGGGACTTTATATTATGTATTGGTAGAAAAGAACAAGAAGATTGGATTGACCCTCTTTATTTTGTTCACTAGCAATCCTAGGTGAGGCATTGGCTTTAGTACAATAATTCAAAGGTGGGTATGTTGATAGAGTACAATTTAGGTGAGAGAAAGTGTCATTCTCCTAGTGCCATAAAAAAGATGTTCTAGGGGTTTGTGTTTTTATTGCACCCTTAGGTGATGTGCACACTCCTAGATTAGTCCTCGACTCCATGTAGGTGGTTTGTATTCCTATTTTATTTCATCTAGGCTTTGCATATGCCTAGTATTTCTAACATCTCCTTAATAAGTATACTACACATTCAATGCTCATTGTTGAAAATGACATAAGGAAAAAATTTAGCATAGAGGAAACACTACTCCAAATCCCTATGGAGTAGGTGAAGAATGTGAGAGAAGTGATAAAACTAATTCTCAGTTTAATATATGTTGATTCTTGATCCAAATTATATGCTTTCAAGGATGCCTTTGGTTTAACTATGCAATCAATGATTTGCAAAACTTGGGAAGGATTTATTGGAAGGGGGTTTCATTGATGATTATGAAGAAGATAATCCAGAGACCAAACAACACACAATGAAGTGGAAAGGATTGCAAAGGGATGATGAGTAGACTTTGAATGTGTTTTCCTCTAAACCAAAGGATGAGAGATGTAGGAATCTCAAGCATATAGTTAGGAGACAATAGTGGAAGGGCTAGGTTAAGAAAAAAAATTAGCCTTTGGTGACAAGTAGAATCAATCTCAAGTTCATAGACTCTTTGAAAGTTAAATCTATATGCTTTTTTAAAAGTTAAATATTTGATATCCCCGTGTTTTCATTGGTAAAATAATATTCCTCCACAAGTTTTAATAGAAGCTCTCTCATCTTCAAGTAATTGTCAATGTGATTGATATTAAACACAACATTATTATTTGTCATGCCACAAGAATAGTTAAAAATAACATTAAGTTGAAATATTTTTATGGATTTTTATTGTAAGACATAATAGTTGAAAATATTCATAAATAAAGACTTGTTGATACTAGTCTTCCTCTTAATTCATTTTTATTTGATATGTTTTCCTTTATTTATCTACTGACTTCCTTTATATGATTTGGACCATGCATTTGGTGGAATGGATAGTGAGGACAAGATTTTTTTCCACAACCACTTTATATAATATCAATAATATGCATAAAATAAAAGTTAAAATCTTGTCCTCGCTTTCCTTGCGATAAATAATATGAACTACTATAATATTAAAAGGTGAGGTTGCAATAGATGCAATAAATATGTACATTGACTCATGAATGTGAAAACTACAATTAAAAGTTAATAGATTGAACAATCAATTGACTTTTTCAAACATTATAAATTATATTATTAAAAATCACACATAATTAACTAATACGTAACAAATTAATTAAAAAACATACATTTAAATAATACCTAACAAATTAATTAAAAAACTTACATATTGAATATTATAATATCTATCATAACAGATAAATAATAAATTCAAAATAAATAAAAAAATATTGAGATATACATTTTTCACAAATTTCATAATTAAGTGGCCCACACCGTAGACTTGTATTGCAGGTCTTGTGAAAATAATTATTAGGTATTGAGAATTCCTCAGGGAAGGCTGTCAGAAACCTTAGGCATTTAATAAAAAGATCTTCGTTGACTTTGACCATGTTTTAAATAAATAGAAGATTATTCAATGTAATTAGATTTCCACAATCCATATGAATTTATGTCTGAATGCTTCTGGATTTGATTGTGTGTCCACTTTTTTCATCGACGTTTCGGATCACACTCAGTGAACCATCATCAACTCTCTCTATCCTGATGATGGTTCATAGAGTGTGATCCGAAACGTCGATGAAAAAAGTGGACACACAATCAAATCCAGAAGCATTCAGACATAGAAGATTATTGCCATTAATTAACGAAATTTATTTTAACGTTTAGAATTGACGATTATTCAATACATTACTTACACGTGCCTGGCAAGATTAACATACGGTACAAGACCCACTCCTTAAACTTTTCGCAAATTTCCGAACGGTAAAACTGCAGATTCGACCCAAAGACTTTGGATTGCATTCCATAGAGCTCGGACTGCATGACGCCCCGTAAAAATATTTCTCACCTTCCAGAACTTATGGTAACCGGTAAAGTGTACACATCGATAGCTTTCGATGTAATAAATGTGAAAATAATAATTAATAGAGTTTTTTTCTTTTAATGTGAATAATAGTATAGTAGATACTTTAACATTGTTAAAAAAAAAGATATTTTAACATTTCATACTCATATTAATTTTTTTAATTATAATTATTGATCTATGCATTTGTATAGTGTTTTTCATTAAGAAAATGTTTAACATCAAGTATTAAAGTGTTTAAAGAGTATTCATACTAACTATTTTTTTTTAATTATTAAATAAAGCTGAAGAAAGATATAAATAAAAACAATATTAGTCCAACAAAGGGATGGAGAAGAAAGAAGATCTATAAACAACACCTTATACATCAACAAACAAATCCAGTTAAGCTATTACAAGTACAATAACCCAATGGGAGTTTGAGCTAGGAGAATAGCATGGAACTCAACTAACAAAATCAACAACTCATAATGAAACATACAACTAGTTGCGATTTTACAATGATGTAGTCAATTTTTTATGATTCAGTTAGTCAAATTTTTTTGAAGGTTTTTATATCAAATACAAATAATTTATGTAATTCGATATAGGAGCATGAGTTTAAATTGACATCTCTTCAAGTGAGAGTGAAGGATTGAAGAGTATCCATTCTACCAATGTCAATCATTGGTGAGGAGGATATTTCCCTCAACAAGGCTTTATCCCTAGTGAATTTATGCATAACCTTTCAACTTTAATAGTAGACCAAAGATCCTTTGACCAAAATTTCATTCTTACTAAATATAAAAACAATTAAATACACACACAAAATATGTCTATGGATTATTAATGAAAGTTGTAGTTTAATGATAGATACTTGTAATCATATAATCATTAACATTTTGAATCACACAAAGTAACTCCTCACTAATAATGCAACATATCTCAAATCTTTTCATTTGATAAATAATCACCCCTTCCTCCCTTGTCTATTGCCCCCACCCTACTAAAGAAATCTTATGGAAGGTGGGCCCCCTTCTTTCCCCTAAATTTCTATAATGGATTGGTGGGGAGTTGGTTTTAATCTTTCTTATTCTACAAAGTCTCAAAGGATAAATATTTCTCAAAATATCATTCCCCCCCTTCCTTAGTCTTAAGAGTTAGAATGAATCAATCATATAATGTAAATAGATTATTTAGTGTTCCTTCCAATCAAAGGAAATGAAAATCCATCTAGTATTTAAAATATACCACATTTTAAGTAGAATTTTTTGATTCAAAATATTAATGATTATACAATTAGAATATCTGCCATTAAATCACAACCTTCACTAACAACACATAGATATACTTTGATACCCATTAAATACAAACCCAAAATCCAACTTAAATCCAAACAAATTAGTAAAAATGTGGGTCAAAAATAATTTTATTTTATTGACAAACAATGTGTCCAAAAAATTATCTAATATTTAGATATACCACATTTTAAGTAGAATTTTTTGATTCAAAATATTAATGATTATACAATTACAATATCTATCATTAAATCACAACTTTCATTAACAAAACATAAATATATTTAAATACCCATTAAATACAAACCCAAAATCCAACTTAAATCCAAACAAATTGCGTTAGATCAAAAATGATTTTATTATATTGACAAACTATGTGTCCAAACATAAACTAATTACACAATTTAATTTGAAATAACAAGTCTAATAAAATATAATAGGTATATCTATTTGTTTCTAGAAGCAATTTCAATACATATGCAACCTAGGTAGAGAAAAAACAAAAAAAAAAAAAATCACGCTCAGCCACAATCAAAGGTCCTAACAAAATTCAGACAAGGTGTAGGTCCCACATTTCCTTTTACTCCACCCCTACCCGAAAAATTCAAGGCCAAGCTAGAGAACAATTTTCTTTTTACTGCTACGAAAAGTATTGATTTGCACAGCATAACTAAGCTATAAATTTGCATGGTACAAGTGTGTGGAGCCTTGAAAGACAGCGGATCAAATCCTGAAAGCTACGCCTTAACTTTTGGGCACATGCTTTTCTCTATCTCATCGTATATCTTTATTTCTTCTTTTCAACAACAGAAAATTGATGGAACCCTAATAAAGATCGCCGAGCGGTGGATACTGATTGATTGACTTGACTTGACTTCTATTTGGGTGTCATATCAGCTGGTGCCACATTGCGCCATGTGGACAGTCTAGACATGCAACAATCCACCTCAAAAGAAACCCCTCTAACCCATTTTACATGTCTATAAATGCATATAGAGATCCCTAGGAGACTTGTGTTGAAGCTTAATATCAGGCAATCAACAGTTTTGGAAGAAAAAGGAAGATCAGTAGAACAAAAAAGATGGAAGGAGCTTGTAAATGTGTTACTTCTAACTGTGGGTGTTTAACTAATGGAAACTGCACCTGTGATACTTGCAGGTCTGCACTTGTTTTCTTTTTCTTTTTTTGTTTTGTATGAATAATGGTACTGTTTTTATTCTTTTGTTTGGGTCAAATCTAAAGTTAAGGTGGTGTAGTTTTGTTTTATGGACTGTAATTGACTGTATCAGTGTTTTTCGATTGTGATGTTTCTTTGATGAGGGCATGGGATAGTTTTATTGTAGTTGGATAAGCTGTACCCGCATTCTTCATGTTGGGTAGGCCGAGGTTACATTCTAAAGTGGGACAAATGAATTGGGTTTCTTTCAAATCTGAGTCTAGTTCGACTAAATTTAACCCTATTAAATCTGACTAAGATTGTAGGCTTTTATTTGTTACACCACCCCCTTACTACAGTAATGGGTCTCATGAATTTCTCCACTCAAAGGGATGGTTCTATAAATTTCTTTCTGTTGGGAGGATAGATTTTTTTTGTTCTCTAGAGAACAGGGTAGATATTTTCTAAATATTCCTTTTGTTGGGACTATAAACATCTTTTTGTGCCAGTAGATGTTTGGCTCTGGCTCGATCTCCTTCGGCTTGACACTTACCTTAATTTGAAAGATTGATGGTAGATATTTTTCTCTCTTTTGCCAGGAATCCATCTATACAGTTTTGTCCCCTAAATATGATAAACATCTGTTCTTTCTTTTTTGGTTAGCTTCTGTAATCAAATTCTCCACGCTAATGGCTCTCTTGATTTTGTATGTGGTAATGTTAATACCTCTTGCCTTAGTGCTTTCAGTTACCCTCTAGTTTTCTTGCTATATAGTTTTAACAGTTTTAAAAGGCAAACGATGGTATGCTCTGGTTTTATTGTTGAAGTATAATTATGAAATGCCAAAGGGATTTTTGTCCAGATCTGTTAATGAGAGTATCTGGATGAATGCACAAAGAATTCTTCTTTCAGCTTTGTTCTTCATAGCTTTTTTTTAAGGTTATAATACTTGTGTTATAATGGATATCTAGTTTTGCTTTAAACTGTATGACTCAACTACATACTAATTTAGTGAAATGAAAATTTTATATAGTGATAATGTCTTTATAATCTCTACGATTAAGTTATGCTCCTTCGAATCTCAAGCTATTTTGTTCTTCCTGTCATTTGATTCTTTGTTTATTCCATTCTCTATTACCTTGTCTGGATGGGAGTTTGACAAGTCGCTTTGGGTTTTTAAATTATAATTTGGAAGATTGTCTTTTATTGCTTTTTTCAAATTCTGTATTACCTAATCTTGATGGGAGTTTGACAAGTCTCTTTGGGTTTTTAAATTCTAATTTGGGTGACTCTATTTTGTTGTTTGAATGGATAGGTGTGCCACTGCCACCGCCACTAAGGAAACTCCATCAGGACAGGCAAGGTAAATTTCAAACTAAGCACCAAATAAAATACCTAATGACTTGTTCTTTGTCCTTTCTCTTCTACTATTTATATCTATTTTCATCTTTTTTAAGACTAATTTTGAAAAATAATTTAAAATCCTGGTTCTAAGAAGTTATAAATTTAAAATCCTGGTTGTAAGAAGTTAAAAATTTGTTTTGTTGTTGTGTAGTGGAGAAGTGCATGCTTACTGCTCTTGTGGAGAGAAATGTGAATGCAATCCGTGTAGTTGCTCAAAAGTGGACGTGGCAGTTGAAGGGAAGTCATACTGCAAATGTGGGGCCAATTGTCAGTGCGAGAAGTGTGAATGTCCAAGAGCAGATGTTCCTGTCTCAGCCGTGTCAGCCGTTGTATAGATAAATATGAGATTTACCTTATCTAAAGTAATGCAGGCATCAACATCAACTTTTATTTACTAGTTAGATAAAGCTTTATCTTTTTAAGTTAACATGTCAAGACTGTGTGTTATTGATTTAACTACACTCGTTGTCTGAGTTACTTCCCTAGTTTAGTAAACTGTAATAAAAATACTGTTTTAAAAGCTTCAAGCTTCGATAATTAGAACATAGTTAATTATGTGTTCATTTTCATCATCCTTGTATTGTTTCTTCCTCTTTAAATTCTCATTTTTCTACACTTTGAAGTGTTCATTTTCATCATCCTTGTATTGTTCTTCCTCTTTAAATTCTCATTTTTCTTACACTTTGAAATGTCTTAATTAGCTAGTAAATAGAGTCAGAAAAGGTCTGAATTCCTTGTGATTTCATCAATGATTTTGGCCACTCCAAAATGTCTTCCATTGCGAGTGACAATCTAACAGCAGAAACTATGACAAACAGTCTCTTCTTAAAACCGTGAAGATGAGAAAAGGTCCAACACTATTACAAAACTTATCTTCTCAAAATCCTGAAGATGAGAAAAGGTCGGAATTCTTAAAATCTTTATCAATAATTTTGCCACAGTATAATTTCTGAGCTCCAACTTGTTCTACAAATTATGAAACAGAGTGTTTGCAAGACTGATAACATAAAAGGTAAAATTTTGTTAAAAAACATAGTTGGTACATCGTTTGAAAAATAAAAGGTCAAATTTTGTTAAAAAACATAGTTGGTACATCGTTTGTTTTCAAACGATTTAAAAAATAAAAATGTAGTACATTTTTGTTTTCAAATGAAAAAAAAAAAATCGTTTGATAATAGGATGTATAGACATTATAGATTTCCGGGAAGATAGTAGTAGGTATATAGATTGGATTATAGATTGCCATAAGGTTTACGATGTAAACAAATCCAAAACAAATGTAGTAGAATTTTTTTTTTCCAAATATAATAATAGGACAGGTTGAGTGATGCGAGGTGATCACTAGTAGGCAGCCCGTGATAGAAAAGTTTACATGTCCATTTGATATAAATAACATATTTTAGCTTATTTTATATCATATTTTAGCTTATTTTATAGCACTTGTTAGTAGTATTTTCTTTAATTATCTTTCCTCCCCTATTCTACGTAAGGGAATCTTCATACACAATTCTTATTCGAAATCTTAAATATTCAAGAATGAGTCTTTCTGGAAATGTTATTTAATAAATATTTAAATAACTATAGATTACTTTTGTTGGAGCATTTTCTCAATTCTTATTATTATTGAAAATGTTAAATATTTCATTTTTCATCTATTTTACATGAGTCTTTATACACAACTTTTAAATAATTTTATTTTCGTATTTGTTGGAACATTTTCTCTTTGAATCATCTTTGAGAACGAGTCACATTTTCTTTTTAAATCATTCCTACGTTAGAGAAAGAACGAGTCTTCATACACAACTTTTATTATAAAAAATGTTAATTTTTTATTTTTAACAAAATTGTGAGTTTAATTTGAAATTATGGAGGGGACACGAGCTTGTATATGTGTGTGATTAGAAAGGGTTGTTTAGAAAGGTTGCAGAAATCAACCGTCATTGTAAAAAGCTTCCATAAATTAAATCAACAAAGTCAATGTAGAAAGCTCCTATAAATTAATTAACAAAGGCATGTACAATTTTTCAAATAGCGGTCTGTCTCTTTAGTTTGCTATTCCCACACAAGAAGGGGGACAATAATCTGTCATGCCTTCTCATGCCTTCCAAATACTTTACACTTGTTCATAAATTTAAAAATCTCGAAGAATATTTTCTCTTTCCCAGATCTAATTTGTCTTTATAAGTAATTCTTCTTTCCTAAGAAGAGTAATTTGTCTTCCTGAGATTTAGAGGTTCTTCTTTCCTAATAAGAGTAATTTGTCTTCCTGAGATTTAGAGCTAATTTGTCTTTATAAGTAATTCTTCTTTCCTAAGAAGAGTAATTTGTCTTCCTGAGATTTAGAGGTTCTTCTTTCCTAATAAGAGTAATTTGTCTCCCTGAGATTTAGAGGGTGTTTTGGATTTGAAAATGAAAGATCTTTTATTGCAGAGATTGTGAAAAATTCTATTGCAGTTACTGATTATTAACCTCCTATCTAATACATAGATTATTTGACTCTGAAAAATTAATTCTCAGCAAATATCGAAAAATAACACAACTGCAACTTCACCAATAAAACTCACAAGAATAGAGAAGAAAACATTCACAATAATGAACACAATATTTTTGGACAAATTGTCCGTGGAAAAACCCCGAAGGGAAAACCACTACTGCAGATGAGGAATTATATTAAACTTCAGCAAAATTAAGGAATACAAAATTGCTTGCCTCTTACTGGCAGAGCTCCGGCAATATCCTTCTCCAGAAATTCTTCCCTCAATTTCTCCTGCTGAAATTCCACAGCTGCTATCCCCAACGCTATCACTGCGCCCTTGCTAACACTGCAAGACTATTTGCTCTCACTGCAAATTTACTTGCTATCACTGCAAGTCTTTCTCAACTCTATACTTATGTGTTCTCCAAATGCCCATTGATCCCTTTTTATACTTTTCTCATTGGAAAACCAATGGCCATGATTTAATCTCAATCAATGGCTAAGATTAAATAGACTCTAACAACCCTAACTAACTGGATTCTAGAAGTCTCTAGGGGAATCAATTTATTTAATTACATAATTATCTAGACAACTCAGCCCTTTCTGGAAGTTTCTAGAAAATAATTAAATAATTAAATAATCACTTCTTGGGAATGGAGACACCTGTCCAAGCTACATAAAAATCAACAGAGATAATCTCTATAATGATTTCATTATCTATTTATATAAATAATTTGATACCAAGATCGCCAGATTTTTCTTTTTTTAAAGCTCTAGAAAGAAAACACATGCATCCCTTTTTAATTATCCTATTTGGCCTCAAAAAAGCCAAAAAAATTCTAATGTTGAAGCTAAAATGATCAACCAATAAAATGAAAAAATGAAATATAAATATATTCTCTTAACTACAAGAGCTTTGAAAGAAGTTTATTTTTGCTTGCATAAGTTTTTTTTTTTAGACTGCAGGAATCGGGTAGCACGACCCCATATAAATTGCAGTGCGCCTGGTAAACTTTTTAACGTGACCGGCGGCGCTGGTGCGACACGCCCTCCGGTACCACGGGGGTGGGGGAGACTAGACCTCGTGACCAACCTCCTGCAACAGGAAAGATTTAGCCAACCGAGCTAGGGCCCCAACCCCGCTTGCATAAGTTTATTTGACCATGATAATATTTTGCATTTTTTTGATCTCATTGGTAAAAAAAAAATGTTAAAAAAGCCAAAAAATTCTAATGTTGAAGCTAAAATGATCAACCAATAAAATGAAAAAATGAAATATAAATATATTCTCTTAACTACAAGAGCTTTGAAAGAAGTTTATTTTTGCTTGCATAAGTTTATTTGACCATGATAATATTTTGTGTTTTTTTGATCTCATTGGTCAAAAAAAAAAAATGTTAAAAAATGAATGTTAAAAAATGTTAAGAAGTTAAAATGATTTAAAAAAAAAAATTCAAACAAAACAGATTACAAATAATAATAGTTACATTGAAAAGAATATACATTATTAATCATTAGAAAAACCACAGCCAAAAGGTTGAGAGTTTATTATGTATATTGAACAATTTTAGTGAAATTGTACAAATAATAATAGTTACATTGAAAAGAATATACATTATTAATCATTAGAAAAAACACAGCCAAAAGGTTGAGAGTTTATTATGTATAAAAAAAAATGTTAAAGAAGCTAAAATGATTTAAAAAAAAAAATTCAAACAAAACAGATTACAAATAATAATAATAAAAATTCAAACAAAACAGATTACAAATAATAATAGTTACATTGAAAAGAATATACATTATTAATCATTAGAAAAAACACAGCCAAAAGGTTGAGAGTTTATTATGTATAAAAAAAAATGTTAAAGAAGCTAAAATGATTTAAAAAAAAAAATTCAAACAAAACAGATTACAAATAATAATAATAAAAATTCAAACAAAACAGATTACAAATAATAATAGTTACATTGAAAAGAATATACATTATTAATCATTAGAAAAAACACAGCCAAAAGGTTGAGAGTTTATTATGTATATTGAACAATTTTAGTGAAATTGTACAAATAATAATAGTTACATTGAAAAGAATATACATTATTAATCATTAGAAAAAACACAGCCAAAAGGTTGAGAGTTTATTATGTATATTGAACAATTTTAGTGAAATTGTAGTACTTGTTCTTTAATTTGTTGAAATTGTTTTTTGACTCATATTTTTCTTGCATAAAATTGAAAGTTACGAAGAATATACATTATTAATCATTAGAAAAAATACAACCCAAAGATTAAGAGTTTATTACGTATATTGAACAATTTATTGAAATTGTAGTATTTGTTCTTTAATTTGTTGAAATTGTTTTTTGACTCATATTTTTCTTGCATAAAATTGAAAGTTGTGAGAGCAAAAAAGTCTTAAGAGTTTTAGTTGTAGTTGTCTAATGATAGTTTTTAGAAAATACTGTAGAACATTAGTCTTCCATATATGTCTTAAAATAACCTATCTAATAGAATCAACAATAACATTGTTGTGCATTCCCAAAATAGAGATAGCCTCTTTCCAATTTAGAACATGAAAGAAAATAGCTATAAAATTAGTAAACATCGATGTCCATTGCTTCTTAACAAAAATGCAATCCAAAAATATATTTTTTGTTGCAAGGTGTGTGCCCTTGGTCTTCTTGTACTATGCAGTATGACACTCAGGTTTGTGACATGGTTTAATCACCTCCAGTGGATTTATTAAGTCTAGCGGTTGTATCAGAAAAATTAACAGGTTGATCTTTTGGTGCAATAACAATTATCTTTGCAACAATTGGTATTAGAACCTGGGTCACAGGTTCAAATCCCTCGTTTGCGCTGGGGTCATTGTTGCAAGGTGTGCACCCTTGGTTTGGGTAAACCCACAAAACTGGTTTACAATTCCATTTAGGAAGGAAAAATGCATTTTCAGATGGAAAACACTTTAAGGGGTTCGCTAGAACCTCTCCCCTTCTAGCAAACCCCCCTTTAATGGGTTTTATTTTTCAATTACATTTAAAGGGGGGTTCGAACCCCCTAGTTCTAGTGAACCCTAGTTTGCTAGAACCCCCCTTTTTCCCCCTTTTCCCCCTCTTCTATGAAATCTTTGCTAATTATTTTTTCTTCAAAGCTCAAGTTGAGGATGAAAATGGAGTCAACTGGATGATGGCAGTCTTCGAAATGAGCTATCCATTGAATATAATTTTAATATGATTTTGTTTTATTATGTATGTTTTGAGTTTGATTAAACATAAGTTTTTCACCAAAAATCAAGCTCTTTGTTCTGCACATGTGAAAAAATAGCAGATTATACAAAAAAAAGATTTTGAAAAATATCAGTGCACTAGATATTGATGTCCCTGATCCAACAATTTTTTTTTTGAATTTTGATACATACAAAAAAGTTATGTTTTAGCCAGTAAATCATGTCTAAATTGTAACTAGTTTGACTTTGAAACTTAATTTAAAAAAAAAATTCAATGAAATGCTATGAAACCAATTCCATGCACTAGATATCGTAGTTACAAATCTAAATTAAAAAAAAAAAGAATTTTATCCTTCATAGAAAAAAAGTTATGTGTTAGCTAGTAACGCCACTCTTTAAAAATGTGTTTATAGTTAAAAACTAGTTTTCGAAGGAGATGGAAAAAGAAATGCAATCTGATTCCAAAATTTTTGAAAAAAAAATATTTAGAATCTACAGACAAAATGTCACAAAGCACTAGTTTGCATCATCTTCAAATTCCTCACGATTTAGCTACTATAAGTGTCCAAAAGTGAAGATTTAGTTAAAAAAATTTAGTTCAATGTTCAGTTTGGCCAAAAATTGTAAACCAGTATTGTGGGATCACTCATCTCTTTGTGCTATGCAACACAGTGCTCGAGTTTGTGACATGGCTTAACCATCTCCCATGGATTCATTAACTTTGTCAATTGTATTGGGCATTAACTTGTCGATCTTTTGGTGCAACGACAACCATCAGTGCAACATGTTTCATATTCTCAATGCATAGAAAAATGGATGTAACTATTAGGTTGAACTATCATACATTTCAATCTATCCCCAACAAGTAGCTTGTAATGTAAAAAATTTCAAGCCAACACTTGTGTATCATAATTAGCTGTTGACTTCCATATTTGAGCATTAATTTTCATCCAAAATTTGGAGCTAATTTTGTATTTCCACTTATAATTAAGACGAGGAGAAAGAGGTCAACAATGAAGGATTAGAAAATAAACCTTCTTCAAAGGAAAATAGTTGAACAAACTAAATGCCAATCATTTCAAGAATCCTTGAAAAAGTTACAATCTCTGGGAGTACAAAGTTTCATAGAGAGATCAAGAGGGACTAAGGACTATACAAAGATCAAAAAATTGTTTAAACTTCTCACTCAACCCATACGGTTCTTTGATGTAATTCCAACAAGCCCAATCAAATGTGTTAAAATCTCAAATTTATTTGAATTTTTGAATTCTTTTTGTAAACAAATAATAAGCTTGCTTTGGGAAGCTAGTAGCAAGTGGTTGATTATATTAATTAATAAGTCTATTCCACTAAATAGAGGCTAAAGCAAAACTGAAACCAAGCTGCAAGGAGTTATTCCATTCTAAAAATTGACAAACTTGTTGCCAAACTTTCCAAATGGATTGAAGAGGAAAAGAGGCTATGATTTTAGAGAATGGATACATTAACATCGTATCCAATCAATTGACATCTTTCCATTTTTTTATTGCAGCTTCCATAATTCTATGATGAACCAAAATTTTCTATGGTTCCTCTCCACTCATAGCCCGAACAATCCATTTAGTCACAAGGAAAATCCCTTGAGTTTTGGGGTCTATGAGGCCAAGGCCACCTTTATTTTTTGGTTGAATGCAATGAGGCCAAGAAGATGCAATAAAACCAACATTACCATCCCACTTAGACCAAAGAAATTTTTGAATTATTTTATTCAATTCTTCATAACCTTGCTTGGAAGGCATCCAACAAGATGAGTAATAAACATGAGCAACAATAAGAATATTGTTAGAAACTTGTATCTTACCTACTAAAGATAGAAATTTGTGGCCCCAATTGAACAATTTACTTTTTATCCTATTTAAAAACCACCTCCACATTTTAGATACCAAAAGGAATACCCAAATATCTTGTTATCTGCTAGTGTTAATAAGCCTCCATTCTTTAGGAATCCAATGAGGAATGAAATAGTTTTGGAACATTAAAAATTTAGTTTTGTTATGAGCTAGTTGAGATCCAGAAACAACATAATAAAGATTAAGGATTCCAACTTAGGTGTGGTTTAATTCCTCTTCAAATATGTTGTCATTAGCAAAGTGAGAGTTGACAACCACCTTATCTGGGGGAATGGATATACCTCTAATAAGCTTCATTTGATTAGCCTTTTGAAGAAGATATCAAAGTGCATCAATGGTAAGAAAATATAAAAAAGAAATAAATGACACCCTTGCTTTATGGAACATTGTAGCTCAAAGGGGGCCGATATAGACTTATTAATAATAAGGCGTGCATTGGCATCTTTAAACAACATTTGCACATGATTTTGGATCTTTGGACCAAAACCCAACCATGAAACATTTTAAGAATGAAGCACCAACAAATTTTGTCATAAGCTTTATCAAAATCTAACTTGATCACTAAAGCATTTTGACATGATTGTTGACCCCACTCCATAATCTCCTAAGCTAGCATAAGATTGTCAAGTATAAATTTTCCTTTTATGAAAGTTGTTTGTTCAAATCTCACTATACCCCACACAAAGCTAAAATGATTTATAAGGAAACCAATAAAATGAAATATAAACAAACATACATAAATGGTTTATAAGACAACCAATAAAATAAAATATAAACATACATGGGCAACCAATAAAATAAAATATAAAGATACATATAAAAAAACACACATAAATGATTTGCATGGGCAACCAATATTTATATATGATTTATAAGGCAACCAATAAAATGAAATATAAAAAACATACATAAATGATTTATAAGACAACCAATAAAATGAAATATAAACATTCTTGGGCAACCAATAAAATGAAATATAAACACAACCAAAAAAATGAAATATAAGCATACATGGGCAACCAATAAAATGAAATATAAACACAACCAATAAAATGAAATATAAACATACATGAGCAACCAATAAAATGAAATATGAACATACATATAAACAAACACACATAAATGATTTACATGGTCAACCAATAAAATGAAATATAAACATACATGGTCAAAGTTACAAGAATACATGGTCAACTACAATAATTTGAGAATTTGAAAGAAGTTTATTTGATCATGATAACAATTTTTTTACTTTCTATCATTTTCTTATATCTTTTAAAGATACTCCAAGACAAATTTGAGAATTTGAAAGAAGTTTATTTGATCATGATAACAATTTTTTTACTTTCTATCATTTTCTTATATCTTTTAAAGATACTCCAAGACAAATTTGAGAATTTGAAAGAAGTTATTTGATCACGATAACAATTTTTTTTACTTTCTATCATTTTCATATATCTTTTAAAGATACTCCAAGACCAAAGGGGATAGATATCTATTGAATTAATTTCATTTTAAAGGAACCCACATTAAAATGGAAGGTTATAGGAAATCATGAAATAATCTATTTTTTCAATGGACAATTATGATTTTGAAGTAGTGTAATAAATGTATTTAATATATTAAAAACAACACACATATCTAATAAATTGAGTGTATTAATATAAATTTTATATCCAACGTTTTACAAGAAGAGTACCTCTCATAATAAAATTAGTTCTAACATCATCCTATTGTAAAATGCCTTTGGTTAGAAATTCCCTTGTGGTTAGATTCTAATTGGAATGTTGTAGGAGATAACTAAAAACATAGATTCGATTGGAATGTTGTAGGAGATAACCAAAAACATCAACTATGAGAACTTAGAGATACAAAGCTAGTGGACATCCTTGTTGGATGGATCTTTGGAGAGGGAAAGTAATAGATAAGGATCCATTGATGATCAATTCCACATTCACATATTTGAAAATAAGTTGAACATGTGAAGTAGTTCTTTGACCAAATTCTAACCACACGAGCATTTTACAAATGAATTTTTGTATTCAATTTTGGCATAAGCTTTATCAAAGTCTAGTTGTGCTAACACAATATTATGATTGATTTTTTATTAACCATTTAGCCAAACTTTATGCTAGAACAATATTATATAGAATAAATACTCTTCCTAAGAACCTAGTTTTTTCTAGTCAAACAAACTCTTAAGTGGTAGAATTGATAATTTTTTACTTTTTGAGTAGAAGCTAATGAATACTTAGTTACTTTTAAAATCAATATAACCATAATCATAAGATCCCATCACATTGTAAAAAAAACCATTTTGATCTAAGGCTATAAGGATTTAAATAATTCAATTGAAATCAATCTACTTTAGGTATTTTCACTAGACATGGGTTGTAAAGAAACATCAAACTCTATCAAGAAGTTGATCTTCCTTTCTATTTTTAGATGGGATTATTTCTAAACAAATACATCAATAAAATCTTGTAGATGAAGATTGATCTGAGAGTTACTAGCAAAATTCATTTAAGAATGAATACAATTTTTTTAATACTTATAGAAATAGTACAAAGTAGATTATTCATATCCTTAATTGATTCTATATATTCTTTCTTTCTTTCTTTGCTTGGTAAATCACTACTAAGGGGCAACACCTTGAACGTTTTTTACTAGAGCTATGAAACAGTGAGGCCACATTCGGGGGACCTCATCCCTGCCATTCTGAACCACCACCACCATATCCACCACTTCCACCACCACCATATCCACTATCATTGCCACGATATCCACCGTTGCTACTTCCTTTGTTGACCCTGCAACAAAACCCGCTACCTCCTCTCCTTGTGCGTTGAAAGTTGTTGCTATCTCCCTGAGGCATTCCCACTATCCACCATGGGATTTGAACCTTAGATAGTCCAACCACTGCCCTTGCAACTTAACCATAGCACTGCGGGGTCAACCCCATATATTCTTTCCTATTTTATGTTTTAGGAATTTGAAAAAAATTTGATTCCTTTATCACTTTTTTGTATCCAATTCAATTAGGTTCTAATTTGAATTCCTCTACAATCATATGCTTCCAATTTTCTTACACTATTTTTTTCTTGTCGAAAAGAAGCTAAATGGTGGTAATAGTTTCCACACTAATATAATATGATGAGAGATAATGGAAAGAGACATAAGTGACAAATTTTTATAAGAAAATGAGACATGTTATGACATGCAATTAACATAAATAAATGCACAATGACATATACAATTCATTAAAAAACATAATTGACATAGTGGGTTTGTGTAGGATCATGGAGGGCCAAATAATGGTGATGCAACAAAAAAAATGCGACATGAGAAAGTGAAATCGTGGAATTCACGTTTGAATTTTTGGTTGGGTTGGTAAAAAGTACATTTGCTAAGGTAAACATCAAAGCAAAATAGATATATGTTATTAATGGATATCCACTTTTTAAAAAGTAGATATCCGTTTTACAAATTGGATATCTCTTATTAGAGACTTACAATTTTTTTTGAGACCAAGCATATGTATATAATAATATAATATATTATTATATATTAATATATGTTACATATTATATATTAATATTATATATATTATATATTATGTTATTAATATTAATATATTATATTTATTTATATAATATATAACATATTATAAAATATCTCATCTCATATACCTATATATATATATTTTTGATACGTAAGAGAAATTTTATTGATTAGATTTAAGAATTACATCAATGGACAGCCATGACCAACATGCTCCTTGCATTAGAAACCAACAGTGCATGTCTACATTCTAAGTTGCAATCTACCCACCAGATTTTTGCAGTTACAAATTAATCCTATTTAGCTCTATGTTGAGAGTTTTCTTTTTCTTATTTTGTACCTCTTACCAATCCTCACCATCCTTTTTCACTTGTATTCTTATGGAATCCTTAATTTGTGATGCAACCAGTGTTGAGCTCCCACCAAACGAAGTAGAATTTTTCTTGCCACTTTTTGGAGATGCCATGGTAATTGGGTTCGAGTCCTTGAGTTGAGGGATGTATTTTGAAGCCCATCCTTAATGTTGAGGCTTTCTTTGAGCTGTAATTACGTCTATGTTAGGATTCATAGCCTTGTGTGCTTCACCCATTCCCACCATATCCATCAGAGATGAATCAGGCACCTTTTCCTCTTTCACCTTAGACGACACAGTGACTGTGTAATGATGAGCTTGGAATCAACCCACCAAGAATGTTGATCAAAATTTTTAATGCTTCTAGGGAAAGAATTGGCCATATGACTTGTTTCAAAACACTTCCTACATCAGAAGGGTAAACCTTCGTAGTCAAGGAGTTGCTTCCAGTTGCGATTAACAAACTTAAATGTGATGTCTGTAGGAAGATCCCTTGTGACATCCATGTCAACAAGGATGTGGGAAAAAGTTGTGTGGGTGAAATTGGTTGTGTCTGAATCCACTGCAAGAAAGCAACCCAAGGTATCCCCAATTGCACAGTAGCACTCAACAAACCACAATAAAAAATCCCTGAGCACACGTGTAGACTTCTAAGTTACCTCTGAGTGTGGGTCCCCATGCTGATGTGATCTAGTCATGTAAATCTAGTAATTTTGGCCAGAGGAGATTGAATTTCCCAATCAGTCCATTAGAAGCAAAATACTTTTCTCCAACAGCCACTTCCTTATTGAGTTTCTCCGAAAAGACCAGAATAGGGGAGGAGAGAGATTTTCTAATGTAGGATTTTGGGTTGTTCTTAGAGTACCCCTGCAGATTAGGAGTCAAAATTTTCTTAAGTGGCCGAGCATCCCAAGCAGCTAATTTGAATTTCCTTTTTTTGGACCAACAAGCATATCTCGAAAGGACAAGCTAAGCCCAAGCTTTAAGTCTATAGCGCCTTGAGATGCAATGACAGGTTGACAGGATATAGATTCTCCCGTAGAAGTTTTTGTGCTTTGATAGTCCAAAACCCTAGTCGGATTAGGGCATACCAATGATGACATTGATGAAATAGGAGAACCATCACGTGTAGGAACCTTTTCACAAGCGACCAACGAGCCAACCAATGTAGGAGAAGTGATGAAGGCAACAAAAATAGGGACAATGTGAGCCTTAATGCACCCGTCGTGGTCAGAGTCCTTGCCCAAAGACGACGCATAGAGAAGATCAATACCAATGGAGGGCAACATAGGAAGGGAGAATGATTCAGTAGTCCAGGAAATCAAGTTGCCACCACTATTGAGTAAAGCGAAAGCATTTCCCTTACAACCCTTAGCATTCAACAAAGTAGAAGACACGTGAAAATTTGGAGCTCGAGACATTGCAGAAGCTTATACTTCAAGGAATATTATATATACTATATATTATTAATATCTCATATACTATATATTAATATTATATATATATATTATTAATATCTCACATACTATATATTAATATTATATATATATTATTAATATCTCATATACTATTAATATTAATATCTTATTATATATATTATACTTATAATATACTAGATAATATATTATATTATGAATATCTCATATATGATATAATATTAATATATACAATATATTATATTATTAATATATATTATTATATTATTATCATTAATATATATTAATATTATATTAATAAATTATAATATTAATATATATAATATATTATAATATTAATATATATAATATATTATAATATTAATATATATAATGTATTATATTATTAATATATATTAATATTATATCATGTCATATTTAAAAAAATTAAAATACCATGAAACAAATATTCATTTTTGACTGTATAATAAGAAAAAGGAAACATTTAAGTCATTTTTACAGTAATTGTGCATGGGAAAAGGAGTCCAAAAAGATATCTGAGATAATAAATATCTGTTTTTTTCCCTCCAAAGCTAATTTCCATTGCAACCTTTCAAATTTTATTATCAAACAATTGAAGAGGTATGTTAAAATGCATTTTTTTGGATTATTAATTGTTTTATATGTTTTTTTAAAAATATATTAGTTTTTTTTTTAGAGATTTTAGGAATTAGTTAGAAATTATGTTAATGTTAATTTTTTAAATATTTAATATGGTTTAAGTGGAACAAGTTGATTTAGGAAACCCTCCACCAAACCCTCCCTCAATTCAGGATCTAATTGAAATAAATATTATTGAATTGAGAAACATTGTTGAGAGATATAGTAACCACCAACATTTGTGATCAGTCACACCTAATATAAAGGCCATAATAAGTCATGATAGGGACATCACTAGGAAACATTCTTCATTTCAACATTGGAGAGATGCAAAGAGGTTGGAATATGCAAATGGTTTGGGGTATGATGAAATTAAAAAAATAGAAATATCTAAAGCCGATTTAGCCCAACATTTTGTGAACCCAAAAATAGGACAACATGTTGCTTTACACAAACCAAAATTTTTCATAAAATGGTGCACCCATCAAGGCATAACTACAAACTTTTGGGATCATTGGTGGATGATGTTTAATAAACCGCCCAACAACAATCTTGATGTGCCTCTTTATTTTCTCCGCAAATTACATGCATAATTTTTTTTAAGTAAGATATTTCAACTATTTTGATTTCAAACATTTTTAGGGAGTGGGTATGGGAATACCCCAATATAGACCTGGGGCAATGCATATCATGCAAAGTACCTATGTTCCCCTTCCTCATCTTCCTCACCCACCTCCAACACCCCATCCAGACCTTATTGCCGATGCGAACCATCATAGTCTCTTGGCCATACACTCTTTGATTGGCCATTTGATTACACAATTGTCATCATTTTTCCAACTACTTGATGTTGAGACTCCTCATGCTTTAGTTGATGCTAGTGTAACATCATCACCTAGACATATTTGTGTGCCTCATCAGTGTAGTACATGTAGCCATATATGTCTAGGTCCTTTGAGAGATATAGATGAGCCTCCCCTAAACACATCTAAGTATGAGTTGCATGATGTGTCATTTGGAGGAGATGAGGCACCAGTGCATACTATCGATGCAATGGAGATGTGTGAGGGAGAAATAGATGTAGTGCCATCCACCATTAGAGATGAGGAGCAACAAGAGCAATCTTTTGTAAAGGTAAAAATTTTAAATTTATTTCATAGTGTATTTCATTTAAAATTATTATAACAAATAGTACATGTTGTACTAATTATATTTAAGTGGGATTAAATAGTTGATGACCAAGGAAAAAATTAGAGATGTGCATCATGGCACTCTTTTGATCATTGAATTTGGCCTAGACACATTGGTATAATTTTTTGTACATGTAAAACTTTTTTATTGTACACATCATTTAAATCATGATTAATTAAATACATATTAAATTATATCTTGATCTTATTCTAATTTTGTAGTCTACTCCAAATGTGATTGATACAACACCATTTACCATGATTAGTTCTTCTCAATCAATCTCAGTTGCATCACCGATTCAGGTATATGGTTTTTTATATCTAGTAGATATATAAGTTTCTAGATATTTATGTAGATATATATTAGATAGTTTATATTTTTTTGTTAGCAATTATATATTAATTTTGCCAATTTTATTTTTCTTCTTATAGAGTATGCCCCTATCGTAACCCAATTTTATTGTATTTTTAATTATAATATGGTAAATTGAATTATTGAGGAAATTCAATATGTTGAATGGAAATTTTGATATTTTTGAAAAGATTGAAAGAAGTTGACCATTGTTGACTATGTGATCTTTTTGAATTTATATATATTATCATGATTTGAATGTTATTGATCAATTTTGCAAGTGCAAGTGTGTGCAGTTGCAGGGTGACAGGTTGAAGGACAAGAACATGGTTGAAGTAGGATCGTTTAGCCGGATCGAATGGTAAGCTAGATAGAATCTGGGTGCACAAAGCACAAATGGCATGATGATTTGCATTTGAAATTTGCATATAGAAGAACTTAATTACTTGATTCAAATTGTTCCAATGATTGAAAATAAATGGCTTGTGGAAATTTAAACCCATGATTTCATGTTTAAATTGTTTATCTTAATTTTGTGTTTTAAGAATTTAGAAGAAAATGACAGTATGTATTCTAAAGTATGATTAAAAAGGATAAGAATTTCATTATATGAAATTATGTAAAAATCTTTTCTTATTTAAATATTGATGCTCGAAATGAAATAAAAGTTCTTTTATTTATTTAAATGTTAGTATATGAAACACATAAACATCTTCAAACAAATATATATATATATAATTCGAAGAACAAACATAAGTGAATGAACGCACATATGAATATCAAATATATAAATATATATATATATTTTATATCGATTGAATTTGAAACCGAGACTATCATTATTGAGTTGATAAGATTTAAAGAAAATATCATGCGATAGTGGACTCCCATCAAAATTAATGGAAAATATTAAAAAATTCAGAGTATGGGGGTGGCTAAAATCAATTCCCATTTATGAAATGAAAAGGCTTTAGGAGGGATGCATGGGAAAAAGTAGAAAATATGCCATTTTTGATATCATAGAATCAACAAGACTAAAGGGAATGAGAAGATCCATGATTTTCCTGAGAAAAGCCGAGAGGAAATTGACCCCAAAATAGAAGAATTGGATGTATTTTCCTTGATTTTTGTTGCATTTTCAGTTGGCTATTTTGTGAAAATGTATGTCAGATTAAATTGACATTTCTTTGAGCCATAATAATCTTGTATGATGAACTCGATATGCCATTTCTTGGTTTAAAAATTTATCATTTTTTAATTAAGGCCATGTCAACCATTTTCTTTGTTGCATAGGCACTATGCAAGTAATTTTTGTGGCATGATAGCCATTTTTTCCTACCCTATGCATTTCAAGGTGTCACCATTGTTATTTTAATTCTTTTTCTTGTGTTATGTTTTGTCTCCCACATGGCTATCAATGAAGTCGGTAGCTGGTGGATGGTGATATAACGATTTTTGAATTGTATCACCCTTGAGGGTAGGTGGCATAATCCTTACTGACATTGCATGTTTTAGCCATACTCTATGAAATGTATCCCATTGAATGATTTCCCAAATGGGAGTAAAATCCCTTGCCTTCGATCCAAGATCGAAGGGTGTTTTGATGTAGTTGATGCCTCTTCGCTTAAAGAAACAATTAGGCACATATCACCCCTTAATGTAAATGATATTAATTTTATCTGTTGTTGTATGTTTCTATGCCATAGTGCTTCTTTGTCCTTGTTGCCTTGTCCATAAGGGATGATGGTTGAGCGATGTATCGCTCAATCTTTATGTTGGCATGAATAATTTATGAGCCATCATTTCTTTGAGAATGATAATCTTTAAAGTATTTGATGCTTCTAACCCAAGACATGGGTCGACATGTGTGGTTCAGCCCATGCATTGATAATATGCAAGGCACAATCGTTCATTCCTTAGAACGACAGTAATATAGTTTATATTAAAATAGTAAACATGGGTTCCTAAACCCGAGACAAGTGAAGGTTGTGCCTAGTGTATGAGTAAATTATTTCTTGTTAAAATGACCTACATGTCATTTGAATCTTATTATTCTTTTTTCAAAAAGAATCAGTGCCTAGAAAATGTTTGGTTATTTCCTTTATATGTTCATTATATGCAAATGTTCTTAGAACGATAAAATCTTGAATTGAATATGAGAATGAAAGTTATGTTGTATCAGAATTCTTTGACCATGAATGCAAGGAATAAATACAGTTTTTGAATGAGGCTCAAATGAATGAAGATTTGGTTGAAATGAAATTGAATCTGTAAAATTTTGTAGAAAATAATGTTCTATTATAAATAATGTCATTTGTTGTAAACGCCAACGTTTTGTTATAAACTATAAGTGTTTAGTTGAAAACAACAACATTCTGTTATAAATAGTATGTGTTCATTTGTAAACATCATTGTTTTATTATAAAATGTGATTTTTAGGTGCAAACAACAATCGTTCTGTAACTGTTTAGTTGAAAACATCATCGTTCTATAACTCTTTAGTTGAAAACAACATCGTTCTGTTATAAATAGTATGTGTTCATTTGTAAACAACATTGTTTTCTTATAAAATGTGACTGTTTAGCTGTAAACAATAATCATTCTATAATTGTTTAGTTTAAAAAATCATTCTATAACTATTTAGTTGAAAACAATATTGTTCTACTATAAATAGTATGTGTTCATTTGTAAACAACATTGTTTTCTTATAAACTATGATTGTTTAGTTGTAAACAACAATCATGTTGTATCTGTTTAGTTGAAAACAACATCGTTCTATAATTGTTTAGTTTAAAACAACATTGTTTTGTTATAAACAGTATATGTTCATTTGCAAACAACATTATTTTATTATAAACTGTAATTGTTTAGATGTAGACAACATTGTTTTGTTAAATAGTAACTGTGTGATTACAATAGTATTGTTTGTTATCATAGCATGGTTGATACAAATGACAACAATATATGGGAAACTGTTCAAATAGACTTGTTCTTAAATTATTTACTTGTAAACTGACAAATTATATGTTAATCCAAAACATTATTTGAATGTTAGAAATCTAATCTATTGGTTTTAAATTCAGAATGTATGCACAAATTCATAACTTAGGTAGGAACATATATGCATATGCACGTAGACCTTCGTCTATGTACATACACATACTTATGACATACCTTCTTTTGTTTCCTATTTTCTTTATTCTTAAAAGCATACTGAATTACGATGAATGTAATCATGTGACTTGTGCTTTTAATGGATGGATAATGTCTTGATCGGTTCCATTAGAATTATTCTCTGAATTGTAAATAGAATAGAACAACAGCACCTAATAGACTAGAGCACCTAAGGGTAGATGCTGCTAGAGGGTAGTTAGTTACTATGAGATATCTTGATGTTGAAAGTTACCTTCGGGATGGGTGCCAAGATGGAGTTTAGAGAGTATAGGTTTTTGCTTTTACCAAAACCTATTGTTTGTTGTTGTAACAATATTCTTATGCTTGGCCAAGCAATTTAGTTCATTATGTATGTATGGAATTTGTTATAACACTCTTTGCTAAACATGGTTAGGAAGTAAAGTGTTTTAACCATGTTCTTGTCCACTAGTGGAGGCGAGCGTCAAGAGGAACCATGGAATGTTTACAAGACTATCTTAGTCTATGATGTAACCTTGATGTAAAATTATTACATTGTATTGACTATGTGGCCTAAGAGCTAAGTCAAACTTGGATATTGTAATTTGATATTTGATTTGAATATATAAATCTTTGGCTCATTTAATTAGACATGTGTTGCTATGATTGACTATAGCTACTTAGTTACGTATTTTTAAATTGAGTATTCAAAATTTCATTTGCAATAATATAAATTAAGTAATAATTTAGAATGGGTTATTGCATTTGGTATCAGAGCTTAGGGTCAACTCTAGGCCTTTTGAGTCTACCATAGTCTTGACTAGGGGATAGTTGACCTAAGAATTGACTGAGCTTGGATTGAATGCAGGTATGGGAAGGTCAAAGGTAGGATGAAAGAAAGAGAAACCCATTAGGACCTCACATAAGAAAGTTGTAATAGAAGAAAATGCTAAGAAAAAGGTTCAACTCAAGATTCCTGACGACAAGAATCTAGCTCAAGCCCTCAAACAACTTAAGCTAGAGAGAGGCAAGAAGATTGAGGAGAAGTGAGAACCTAAGATCAAAAAGATTTTTGCATTCAGAAATTGGCCTTTAGGTGTGGACCCAATGCACCCTTGTTAACTAAGGAGGAAAAGGAAAGCCTGCATGCTCTGAAACCATCCTCTTCTGCAAAAATTGATGTAAATTTTGATGAGGATCCAGAGGAATGTCCTCTTTTTGATGAAGAGAAAACTGAATAATGCAACAAGAAGCCTTTGTAAATAAGGGTCTATTGACCCATAATTAATATAAATAAAACAATATGATATTTTTGGTGTGTTCAAACGAAGAACTCCAAAATATGTTTTCAATGCATGAATGTGTATGTCCTTGATGAATGAGTGATATATGCATGTGTATGTAGTGAAATGTAGAATAAGGATGTTTATTCATAGAACCTAGTGTTAAGATGCGATAGACATGAATGTGATGCAGGTTAAGTGTGAGTCAACATGGTGACCACCAGGAAAGAGACGGGTGGTAGTGGGCCAAATAATGGACCTAAAAAGAGGTTGGAATAGATTCTTGAGCTGTTGAATAGGAAAGAGGCTCACATGGACCATATAGAACAAGAGGTCTGAGTGGCACGCGAAGATCAAGACCATAGGAATTCAAAAGTCAATCAAGGAGATGGTGGTCCAGGAGTAGGCCATTGAGGTCAAATTGAGGAAGAGCTTGGGAAAGATCTCAAAAGAGTAGCATCACCTAAGTTCGATGAAAAGGCCATCAGAGCAGGAGTGGAGGCATGGATTATTGAGATGAAAAAATACTTTGGGCTCCATAACCTATTCGACCAGACTAAAGTGGCATGGGATATGTATCAGCTCTCAAGTGAAGCAACTACTTGGTGGGATAATGAGAAGTCAGAAAGGAATCTTCAGCCTGCTAAGATTATTTGGGAACTCTTCCTTCAATCTTTTAGAAAGAGATGGCTACCACAAATTTTCTTCAACAAGAAGGTGACAAAATTTCAAAACCTAACTCAGGGGAGCATGACTATGACTTAGTATTGGGAAAAGTTTACCAACCTATTGAAGTATGTGCCCTAGTACCAAGGAGACAAACATTTTTGTATTTGGAAATTAATATTGGGTCTGAGACCCCACATTGGAGTTGAAATGGATATGTGTGATCCTCTTACCATGAATGAAGTCTTCTAAAAAGCCACCAAACAAGAGCAGAAATTACAACAGTTATCCAACTACTGCAATAATGCAAATACTAAGTCATGGTTTGGTAACAAGAAATATCATAAAGGAGACAAGAACCATCAGATCCATAATATCAAGAGGGGAAGTGAGTCCTAGGAGAATGGTGAAGATTGTAATGGTGGAAATAATAAGAAGGCAAACAAAAACAAGGGTAAAGACAACCAAAAGTAGAAGGGTTGCAGAGAGAACAAGCCAGGAGATTGCAAAGGGCCTTGTGATGGGTGCTATACTTGTGGAGGTGATAATTATGCCTCAAATTGTCCACAACAGTCAAGAAGTCATGAAAGGAAGGAAATTATCAGCAAACTCAATATCACCAAATCCACGCTGCAACATAGATAAAAAATGGGCAGAGTATCAGGCTTCACCATTATACAATTGACGAGTAAGCTCTATGGCCAAACTGTCTCTATTTTAATTGATACCAGAGCTATTGAATGTTTCATAGATCCTAGAATAATTTCCAAGATACCTATTAGACTTGGATACATGGAAAACTCATGGAAAATCCAGTATGGTAATTGAGCAAAGCAGAGGGTAGATACTTGTCTCTTTTGCAGTGAGTTAGAGCTTCCAACCTTCTAAACCCAAGTCAACTTGTATGTGGCACCTTTAGGCTCATATGATGTAATTTTGGGGATAAATTGGTTAACCAAGCATAAGGCTCATATGATGTAGAGAGGCAAGTGTTTGCAATAGTAAAGGGACTCAAGAAGTTTTGGCACCTAATATCTTGCAATAAGGTGATTTTTTATGTTGCACATTCTAGTGTATGCGAATACATCATGGAAGTAGAAATCACCGAGAAAAGAGCCAATTGGATTACCAAGATCCTCAAATATGACATTGAGGTCAAGCCTACGAAGACCGTTCGAGGAAGAGGACTATGCGAATATCTTGCGCATGATGAAGAAATGGCCACCGAAGAAGAGCAGCCAGAGCTAGTCCTAACGAACGAGTTAGAGTCCGAAGGTTATTGGCTAACGGATAGAGTGAGGTTTATGCACACAGGAAAATATCCGCCGAGCCTTCCTTCTCATAAGAGAATATTTTATTGCCTACAAAACAATGGATGTGTGTTCATCGAAGGGATCTTGTTCAAAAGGAATTTTAACGACATGCTATTGCAGTGTGTCACTTCGGAGCAAGAAAAAAGGATCCTTGACACTTACCATAACAGCGCCACAGGTAGGCACTTCTTCGTAAAAACCACCACCATCAAAATCATGTGCACAGGGTACTTCTGGCTAATGATATTCAATGACTCCTACTCCTTGGTAAAAGCTTGCAAGGAATGCTAGTTCTTCACATGAAGAAGAAAGAATTTCACAATCCCACTCAATCCAATAGTGGTTGATGAGCCATTCACACAATGGGGCTTGGACTTCATCAAAATGATCAACCCGACCTCTAACGCAAGACACAAGTGAATCTTGATGGCCACTGACTACTTCACTAGGTGGACCGAAGCTGTACCACTGAAGAATGCGACAGAGGCAGAGATAGTGGACTTCCTTGAGGATTTGGTGATGAGATTCAACCCATCCCAAACCATCATCTCCAACAACGCCAAAGCTTTCCTAGGCTCTAAGGTATTCCAATTCACATTTACACATGGCATATTCCTTAAAACATCATCAAACTACTACTCGCAGGGGAACAACTTAGCTGAGTTGACGAACAAGAATCTGGTCTGACTCCTCAAAAGGATTGGGCTAGAGCACCAAAGGATATGGCATAAAAACCTCTGAGCAGTGATCTAGGTAGACCACATAAATCCTAAGCAAGTTCTCAAGACTTCACCATATGAGCTAGTATATGGAAAAGAGGTGCTATTGCCTATTTCCATGGAGATTCTAGCGCTGCAATTGCTAAAATCTCTCGAGGTGGAACAAAAAAACACCTTGGAAGTCTGGTTGGCCAAGTTGCTGGAAGTGAAAGAGAAAAGGGAAAAGTCCCTAATAGCCATGACTAACTGCCAATAGGTGGTTAAACGGTGGTTTGGCAAGAAAGCATCCGACCAAGGTCTAAAGTGCAAATACTTAGCACTTGCTAAAGTTTAATGAAAGAGCTGTGAAGCCGGGTCAACACGGTAAGTTTGACAGCGTTTGGGAAGGCCCGTTCAAAATAATTCAATACAAGGAACATAATGCATTTGAGTTAGAAGACATGGAAAAAGAAGCACTAGGATTTCGGTCAACGAAATTCACCTTAAATTATTTAATTAAGCTTACATATCCTACTGATGTAAATATGTTTATAGTGTTTTTTTTCTTTCTTTCCCTTTTGTTTTTGTTGGCTGGTCTTTTCTATTTATTCTATGGTTCGAGGTGGAGGAAAACAAGTAACCCATTATTGCAGAGAGTAGGGAAAATAAATTCACAACTCAAAGGACAAAAAGAATCAAACACCCACATGTAGAATTGAATTGAACACATATATGCTGCAAAGCAAAAGATAACTCATATTGTAGAATCCAGAGGAAAATAAAACAAGATGATTATACAAACCTATATTTTCATTATATATATATGCTTTAGTATTTACATTGTCAAAATGGCTCAAGGGCCATGCTTCTAAAGTATATAACTATATTATGCTTCCCTTTCATATATTCTACAGTAAAGGCTTTTTTCAGGCATATATACAAAAAATAGACTGACTGATATGAGTTTTCAAAAGCAAAAAGAAAGTAATAGGGAGGTCTTCAAACCATGAAATGAGCGGTAGCAATGGACGTATCAACAATAGTTTCCACAATTTCTTCATTGATGGGGGCAGGACCAAGAGCAACAACATATTTCACAGGAGCAATGGCCAGCGACGGAGGGAACACCAGGTTCTTAAAGTCTGTGTACTAGTCAATTTCATAGAATGGCACCACGTTGTATATGCGGGAGAGGAAGTGACAGGAACGAGTGACCCTTTGACGGTGCTCATTCTATGACTGGAGGCGAAAGCCACTCAAGAACGATAGCCACGATATGACGACATCCTCTTCAATGAACCTCCTGAGGTCGCTTGTGGTTGGAATGCCTCCACCAAATGTAGCATTTGCCACTACCTCTCCAAGGCCATTCAGGTACTTCTTTGGGAAAATTTCTTTAACAAGACACAAAATCAGTGGTTTTTGAATTGCAATATCAAGCATAGAGGCAATGAAGTGCAAGCACACATCAGTGTTAACTCAGTATTTATCCTCGTATTCAAGGCAATCATGTCCCAAAACCTATTTCATGGCTATGATAGCTAGTGAGTGCTTATTCTTTGTCATCCTTTCAGACACCTAGTTGAAATATCACCTAAAATTTTTGTCTGAGACTTATGAGAAACCAACTTAATTAGGGTATTCATGTTGGATGGTGCTCTACAACTATCTTAGAACTATCTCTACAAACTGCCTAAGTCTAGCCTATGAAAATACTACACAACTGGTAATGCTAAACTACTAAGCTAATTACCTATTACCAACTATGCTCAAATCGCTAAGTGTGATTTTGCTACTCCCTAGGTGCCTATTTATAGAAAAAATGAGTAAATGCGTGGTGATTTGCTTACCATAAACGTGATGCTAATCAAGTACCAACTTGAAAGCCGTGCCAGGGCTTGCTCGAATTTCCCACCCAGTTGCGTCTATTGAGTATGACTTGTTGCATGCAAAGCTAATAAGGGCCAATTAATTAGCTTAAGTTGGTGGTAGCAATCAATGGTGTTATGCATGACCAAATGTTGAGGTGTCATTCTCTAGGTGTTTTGCAAACTCCAAGGCGGAGCTCATATCTTTTCAAATACCGATCGCATCTTTGGCTTAATCATTCCTTTTTGGGGTATTAATTGCCAACGCATGCTAATGCTTAAGCTGCTAGCAAATCATCAGCTCAAGTTCCAAGGGAAATCACATTGTACAACATGGTTGCTAATTGTAATTATGAATTCTTGTCATTTCAAAATGGCAAGTGATTCATTTCGCACAAGCCAAAAGGTTGGTGGTACATGCCGAATTAAATGCAAAAAGGGAAACTCCCGTCTACCACCTTGAGAAAAAATAGCTAAGTGTTGCATGTGAAATGTTTAGGCACTTAAAAGGCTTTTTAAAATATGCTACTTAGAGTGAAAGAATTTCTAGTGCACAACTAGAGCCAAGGTAAAATTGTAGAGAAGTTCAAGCTAAGTAGAGGCTTCCCACAAAGAAAAATGGTAGAAAGTTCATAGGAAGAGGCATAGGGGGAGGCAAGGCGAAACTTATTTAAAGCTATGTGACTAGCACAAGCCGTCAATGTCTTCGACGACATTTCTTATGCCATGCCTTGTATTCCAGACAAGCCAAAGTGGGCAAACACACAGGAATTGGAAAAACCCAAAAACCATGGAAACCAGGCCCTAATCAAGGAGGACTAGGATAATATTCATGATCCCAATATTGCAAAGAATCCTAAGTCTTTGAGGGAAGTATCCTGCAAAAGGATGAAGGTATCCAAACACTCGTCGTCAACGACGCAAAAGATATGGCTCAGCAGGCTCCCACGATATATGGTCCCATCTGTGCACTATTGCCCAGAATTAGTTGATGCAACCATCGAACATTTCAACCCAAGCACCAAAACTATTGAGGGCCAAACTCTGAGGGTTAGTATCAGCTCGGGAGCTATCTAGAATATGTTGTGCATCCTTGATCAGAGATGCAGAAAGGAAGAAATAGAGATATTCACTCCTACAGAGGGGGAAAATATATGGAGAGGAAGGGAAAAGGCTCTGGAATTTTATAACAAAGAAACCAAGAGGATTGAGGCATACCACTAGAAGCCACCAAAGATCCCGACGCAACACGGTGCTTTCGACGCAGACTTGCAAGAGGCCTTTTCAATGTTGGCATTTGTTTGTGGTCTGGACACCAACAAGGAAGTGAACACATTTCAGTTGGGCCTGAGATTCCAATTTCATAGGAAATACTCTTTCTTTTGGTATGATTTTGTAGAATACCTTGTTGAGGAGATGATAAGGAAAATAAAGGATTACCAAATTGAACGGAAGTTCAAGTTTCCTTCCTTTCTTGCCCATATGTTTTTGCATCAGAACCCTGATTTCTTTGATAAGCATGTGAAGTTGGCAATTTTTGACGAAAGGTGGAGAAGGAAGCCGGTTTCTGTCTGGACTCCTCACCTCTCTTCCACTTTCGACTATTATGCATTTTCAGATTATTTCTTGACTCTGATTTTGCAAGATTTGCAAGGAGAGTATGGTATTAATCGACTCACTAAGGTGCAAACAGGGTATATGCAAAACTTCATTCCCAAATGTGACTGCTTTTTTGGAGCAGATTTCACATTCATCTGAATGCGAGGCTTCACCGAGGAACCATTCCGCCTTCCGACATGCATTACAAATTGAGTGCTAGCCCTTGAAATGTTCTGGCAGGCATGCATTATTGATGTTACCTTTTGCGGAGGAAAAGCCAAGAGGAAGGGATTTTTTCACCTGTCTGATAAGCGTCAAAACAATGGTCATGAAAAAGAAGTAGACACACCCACTATTGCAAGATAAGCTAGCTTATCTAGGGTTGGTAATGATCTGCAACAAATGGAGTTACAACCCTTTCAATGATCTAGCATATGAGCATATCAAAGTAACTCATAGTTCTTGGCCTTACTGGGAAAAGAGGCATAGCCCATTGGAGGATGAAGATGAATTATTAGTTGACATGATCCACATTCCTACAGAAGACAACAAACTGCCATGGAATAAGTTCTACTTATTTGCAGTAGATTATGATGAGAAGCACAAAATGGGATCCACCCTGTTCAATATGTTAAGAAAAGAAGAAGAATGGAGTGTGGAAAGAATCAAAGCCTTATGGGTATATCACCAAGAGACAAAACAACTTGATGCCTCTTATGGTAATGTGAAGGATGATGAATAGTTTGATAAGCTGTGGGATGATGAGCATTCAGATTTTGACCCAAGTGCTAGTGGGGGCAATGACTCTGATGAGGAATATGAAGAGTAGGCAGAAGAAGAAGCTGAGACATTGAAGTCCTCCGCCTAGAAAAGGATAAAGTCCACAAGGCAGCCTACCTATGTCGCTTCAAATGTGTGATTTAATATATCAAGAGCCTCACAGACACTCACTTTGGCCTCAAAAATAACAAGAGTGTCCCAACAACAACAACTGGAGATTGTAGAGACGAGGGACTCCCTGCCTGCTAAATGAAAGCGCACAAAAGCTATTATAGGAGAAGGTTCACAAGAACCCACCTCAAGTTAGGTGCTCGTAGTGACCAAGGAGTTTGAAGTAAGTGAGGAGCCAACAATAAGCGAAGAACCACCATCATCTAGTCAACAGATAACGTTCGCTCCATCTTTTCTTACTTCTCAATCTTTATTATCCTCTGCTATCTTCATGGCGTCCCTCACTACAACTTTTGGCCCTTCCTTTTCCACCTTTGCTACAGTGGTAGCGGAGGGCTTCTCCCAATTCGCCCAGATAGGGCCATTTATCTTAATGCCTTCGCGAACCCTGACACTAGCTGCCATTGCCCAATCTCTCCTCGCCTCTCTTTCTACAAGCTCAACCGCCATTGGTACCCATGCTACCTTGGGTCCGACCCACTATGCCCAACAAACGAACTCTATAATGACTACCCCATCATTGCAACAACCGATGAGCCCTTCTGCCAGTTCGCAAACCGAACTTTGGCATGTTCCTTATTTCTCCTCACAGACTGTCAATCTCCCATAGAGGAAAATGCAAGGGCCTGCTACACTTACATTCCCTTTTTTCCTACCTCCCAGTGCACCTTTTGCAGGCGGGCTAGTTTAGTCGCCATCCCAATTCTTAGCACAGGGTGATGCTACAAAGGAAGCGCGAGCCCTTAGGATCCAGAAGTGAAAAGCGAAGGATGACAAAATGAAGGTGGAGCTAAAGGTATATACTATTTACAATGAAGTATAGTAAATGCTAAATTTTGCCACCATGTACCCAAACGTTGTCAAACCACAAGGGGAGATGTTGCCGGATGATTACAACATGTATGCTATGGGACTTGATCTGAGGGTAGCCTGATTGCAGGACAAGGTAGAGCTCATGGAGGACACACAATGGGTGGTGAAGAATGAATTCCTCTGGTTTGACCATCAGCTAAAGAAAAGAGAGGAGCAACTGAAGCTTGTGAAGGAAAGGGTCAGTTTTCTAGAGACGAGGGAGAAATCGCTGGAAGCAGAAGTTGTGCGCTTATCGAAGAAAGCACAGAAAATAGATTTGGAGCTGAATAAAATCCAAGAGGAACTCACAAAGTCCTAATCCGTTGATCCCACCCTAATCAATGAGCTGCGGATGAAGAATCGATAATATCAGAGCCAATTAGCCCTAGCAGAGTAGAATCTGCAACAAAAGGATGAAGAGCTAGCATTTCAGCACGCTCAACATGAGCAAAAAATAGAATAGAAGGATGCAGACTTTGAGGGCCAAAAGGCCCAATTAGAAAAAGAGCTCCAAGAGACGAAGTCTTCTCTTAACATAGAGTTGGCAAACCACAGCTGGGTCGAGGAGAACTGGTCTAAGGAGCTAAGTCACATCCAGGAACAACTTACATATGCAAACAAGAGGATTGTGGAACTGATGCAGGATGTTGACTCAAAGGATGTGTTGATCGCCCTTTTAAAGGGTGCTCCCCAAGCCCCTGCTACCTAGCCGGAGCTCATTCCAATAGCTCAACAACTATATATTTCATACTAGGAAAAGGTTAAGTACTTTCACCTAACACTATAGCCAATGCTCTGATTCATGTCAGAGGCAACAAAATTGAGTAGGGAGGTTCACAGAACAATTGAGCAGTTCCCGCGGTTCATCACAAAAAGGGTTCTTGAGGAAAAGAGTTTGCTAAGTAAGCTATACATGGTCTATGATGAAAACTTAGCAAAGGTAGGGATCGAGGATCAAAATGTTGCTTCCAAGATGAAAAACAAATTCAACCATTGCCACGTGGCCATCCTTTGTACTAACGCCTGCACAACTACCTTGAACCAGACTATAAATATCATGCAGAAAAATTTCTCCCGGCTAATTGAGATGGGCATGTTGTCCCCATTTCTTGATGGTGAGTCAGTTGCCACAACTGAGCAAATTATAGAGAAAATTGAGGAGTAAGACCCAACCACTTTCCAAAGTTTCAACCAGCCTCCTACTGCAGCAGATATCGAGGGCATCATTCATTTGATAGTGCGGCTATTTTTCCAATGTGAGTTTGGGGCTGATTTACCTAAGGTGTTGTCTTATAAAGAAATGCTCGATCTAAGCGAAGCACAAGAGAATCTGCGCAATATATCAAGACCATATGAGGCTGACTGGATGCCTTTCCAGGCTGCTCTTTCTAGGCTCTAACGTTGTCGCCTAATGGAGGCAGACTCTGGTATTCAAGCCAAAGAAAATTTTGGGTTCCTCATTCCTCAAGCAAATCACCCCTAGTAGTCACCAAAAGCTGTGAATATAAAATTCATCAAGCTCCCTTCAGGTTTTGTTTTTTGCTAAGTATCGGCCCATGCCTCAAATAAACATCATCGACCCCTTTTGATAAATGACCACTGACCTTTGCCACGTGTCCGCTCAGTACTTTCTGAAGGGATTCTTCCCTTCACTTTTCAAATGACCCTCACCATGTTTCCATGTGTCATTTTCATGCACGCTTAAAGGCTGCTTCCCTTCACTTTTGAGTCAGGCCCCGACCGTGTGCCGTGTAGCCTTCATCTGCATATGCTTTGGCGGACCCCACAGTCAGTGCCGATGAAAAATAATGCTTCCACATGTCTTCCAAGCGCAAGTCTTCAACGATAAGGAGGAGGAATGAACCATGGGCTATGAAATGCTGCCACGCGTCTCTTCGGTGAGTACTTCTTCAAAGAAAAAGATGGAACAAACTATGGGCTGCGATATGTTGCCGCGTGTTCTAATTGCCTATACTAGGTGGCGACACTTGTTTGCACGGGACTATGCCAGGACCACTGCCATCATTCGTAGGGGATGTACCTGGATGGGGAGCGACCACATGCTATAGCCCAAATCTTTTTCTGTTACAACGACCTAGGGGAATCATTGCTACTACATCATTGCCCAAGATACCAAATCTTTTTAGTTATTGCTCACCAGGCGGTGGGAATGCTCACTATATATACTACTCTTTTCTTCTGAGGAGGAGTTCCATGAGTTCAAGAATTGCAGAAAATACAAAATTTTAGAAAGACACCAGGCATTTTATTGTTATTAGATTATTGCAGAAAGATTCATAGACTATGCCATTGTTCGACCTTTCTATTTTTCTTAAGCTATTTGATTAACTTTATACTGTGCCATTATTGTTTGAATGGTTCATTAGTAGAACTTCTATAATTTTAATGCAAGTTTGTTGGTTTAGATCATATCTTTTGACTCCTCTTTTCAGTGAATGGGTGTGAAAATTATTTTATGTCATTGAATGCACTATTCATGCTTCAATCTTTTATTTATGTCATTCTAGGACATAGCAAATTGTTGAACGTGCCCTTAGATCATATCCAAAAGATAGATTTATCATGTCTTTAATCTAAATTATGGCACATTGCCTTAGTTAGATCCTTTATTTTTATATCTACTTTCTTTTCCCTTTTCAAACCCCAATTACAGAAAAATCTGACTTCTTTATAAACCCGGAGGTCACTCAGTTTAGCGCAATAGGTCCCCATAAACTGAGTTTCCCACAAAGGGCTGTTACCTTGCTAATTTTTGGGATCAACAGTGTCCAAATACATAGAGAGGTTACAAAAGTATTTAATAAAAAGTAACTTTTGAATAAAATTGTCAATTCCCTACAATATTTCCTTAGTTGAAGCTAGTGCCTTTCATATGGAGACATTGACTATGATCTAATAGCTAAGTTATTTAAAGAGGTTATAGAACATGGAGTTGCCTCATTGGCCCAAAATGGTGATACAAGAGACATTATATAGAAGGAAGAGCATATGGTGGAACAAAATGACAAGTGGATGGATAAGTGGGGTATCAACATAAAATAGTGCCCAACTAATAATGGAGCAATAAAAAATTATGTGCAAGAAAAAGGTGAAAGTAAGCACGTGGACAAGGCAACTTGGGAGTAAAAGAGAATATTACATTAAGCATTTCAATCCTTCATATGATCACACATAAAAGAACTAGATATAGGAGCAAAAATAAAATAGAAAAAAAATGTTAATGGCTCAACTAAGGACTAGTTTGCACTAGCTTAAGTGTGAAACCAAAAGGTTGACAATACCTAAAGAAGAGTTGGCATATAAAATACGATGTTTTTATACTTTCGAGCTAGTGAAGATGAAATGACACTACATCATGGAGTGTTTGTCTTACATGGATATTGATGCCAATAATAGTGACATTTTAAATGTGACCTCCTTAAGTAACTTGTTTGAAGAAGAAAGGATTAAAAAAAATGTAGATTATGTGATTAAGATCCATAACAAAAGTTGTAGAATCCAAAAGGAAAGGTAGATCAAATAGGTGTTGTGTTGGTAGTTTGTTTGTTTTAGGATTTTGTGCTTAATCATGTGGTTGGTTATCCATTGGTCCCAAAGGCTATTTGGCCTCATGGACATTATTAAAAGCCTTCATCATTCATTTTGAGTATAGTAAAAGGGTTTCTCCTTAAAGTTTTCATAATTTTTCAAAGAGTTTGGATTGCATTCTATAGAGGTCCTAGTGCATGTAGGCCTTGTACAAAATTTCTCACAAGGAAATTTGCATAGCTTTAACACCTTCCAAAATTATGTAGGGTAAAGTGTGCACATCGATTGATTTTGATGTAATAAATGTGAAAAATAATAATTAATAGATTTTTTCTCATGTATTATGATCATAAATTTAATGTGAATTGATATTATAGTAGGTTTTTTCATACTTCATAATAATATATTATTATAAATTTTATGATTAATTTTATTTTTTTATTTAATTTAAATTATTGATCTATGTATTTGTTCATTTGTTCACTATTCTTCACTAAGAAAATATGGCTCTAGGAAAATTCACCGCCAACAATTCATCACCGAAAAATTCACCACCAACAATTCACTGGGGGAAAATTCACCACCATGACAAATTCACCTCAAGGAAAATTCACCACCAGCAATTCATCGTTGTGGAAAATTTATTGCATTAAAAGTTTGTGATTAATTTTTTGTGGCGGTGAATTGTTGGTGGTGAATTTTCCTTGAGGTGAATTTTTCATGGTGGTGAATTGTTGCTGGTGAGTTTACTAGTGGTGAATTGTTGGCGATGAATTTTCCCTATACTGAAAATATCTATTGACATCAATTAAATGAGTTTTGGTATATATTTCAAAGAATTGTTTTGTTCTAATAAGTGTTTGGAGATTATTCATACGAACTATTTTTAAATATTAGTGTCACATTCAAAAAATTAATATAGTCAATTCATTACAACTCAATTAGTCAAGATAACTCATGGAAAATCTACCAAATTTCATTCTTTGGAGGATTTTATATCAAGTGCAAATATTTTTTTGCGATCCAATATAGGAGCATGAGTCTAAGTTGATACATCTTCAATTGAAAGTGATGAATTGAGGAGCATCCATTCTACCAAAGTCGTTCATGGATGATCTTGACCTCATCACTTATGGTGATGAGGGTCTTGCACTCAACAAAACTTGATCCCTAGTGGACTCATGCAAAACTATTCAAATTTACTAATAGATCAAAGACCCTTTGACAAAATTCATTTTTTAGTAAATATAAAAACAAATGAACACACACAAAATGTGTTTGTATTATTAATGAAGGTTGTGATTTAATGATAGATAATTGTAATCATATAATTATTAACACTTTGAAACACACAAAGTAACCCCTAATAAAAATTTGGCTTATCTAAAATAGCTTTCATTCAATAAATTACCTCCCTCTTCCTTCTTCATCTATTGCCCCCCACCCTACTGTAGAAATAAATTATTCGATATTTTGAATAAAAAAACTTCCGATTGAAGGGTTTGAAAATCCGCCGATTTATTAAATGAAACTAATTATACTTCTGAAAATCCGAAACTAATTAAAATATACTTGAAAAATTGCTTTGCATGATTCAAATTGTTAATGTTTATAAAAATACAAATATCTACCAGAATCTATTACCTAAAAACATGGATCAAAAATACTTTTATTTTATTGAAGAAGTATGTATCCAAAAGAAAACAAATAAACCATGCTTATCCACAATCAAATAAACGATCGTGCTCATCCACAATCAAAGGCTGCAACCGAAATAAAACAACTTGTATCATTAATCAGCAACAAGCTGTGGACCCACCTTTCCTTCAACTCCACCCCTTCCCAAAAAATCAAGGCGCGTCTGACCAAAGCTAAAACAATTTTCTTTTAAATTTTAGGAAAGATTCGATTTGCACACCATAAACGTGTATGTTACAAGTGCGTGGCGCTTTCAAGACAGTGGAGTAGCCAGCGAGTAAATCAAATCCTGAAAGCTGTGTCTAACTTTTGGGCCCATGCTGCCCCCCTATCTCATCGTTTATCTTTATTTCTTGCTTTCAAGAGCAGAAATTTAATGGAACTCAAGTAAAGAGCGTTGGACCGTCGATAGTTATTGATTTGACTTGTATTATAGGTACTACATTAGCTGGTGCCACATCGTGGCATGTGAACAGTGTAGGCATGCACCAGTCCACCTTAAAGAAATCCCTGTAACCCATTTCAAACATCTATAAATGCCTATAGAGTTGCCTAGGAGACTTGTGGTACTATAAACCGTGGTTGTGTTGAAGCTTAATATCAGGCAATCAACAGTTTTGCAAGAGAGAGGAAGATCAGTAGAACAAGCAAAGATGGAAGGAGCTTCTAACTGTGGGTGTTTAAGTAGTGGAAACTGCACCTGTGATACTTGCAAGTATGTGGGTTTTTGCTTTTTTGTTTGTTTGAGTAATGGTATTGTTTTTATTCTTTTGTTTGTGTCAAATCTAAAGTTAAGTTGGTATAGTTTGGTTTTATGGATGTGGCAGGCTGTAATTGATTGCATCAGTGTTTTTCAGTCTTGATAGTTCTGTGAAATTGGCTTTATGGCTTTTTAAATCTTGGATGGTCGTTGGATAAGCTGTACCTGCATTCTTCATGTTGGGTAGGCCGAGGTCAAATGAGTTGGGTTTCTTTCAAATCTTATTAAATTTAACCCTTTTAAATCCTACAAAGATTGTAGCTTTTTATATGTTAGACCACCCCCTTACTACAGTAATGGGCCTCATGAATTTCTTCATTTAAGAGGATGGTTCTATAAATTTTTTCTGTTGGGAGGATAGGTTTTTTGTTCACTAGAGAACAGGGTAGATATTTTTTTCTTTCTAATGGGGTTCTAAACGTTCGTTTTGTTAAGACTATGAATGGATATCTAGTTTTGCTTAAACTGTGTGTGCAAAGCTATGACTCAATTACATGGTTATAAGTGAAATGAAATGCTTATATAGTGATTATGTCTTTTTATTCTCTACGATAAATTAGATATTTTTCTCTACCTGTCGTTTGATTCTTTGTTTATCAAGTTACGCACCTGCTCCACCAAATATTCGATTCTGTAATGCCTTTCACACCTCAAATCTGGATGACAGTTTGACAAATATCTTTCAGTTTTCAAATTCTAATTTGGGTGATCGTCTTTCATTGTTTTTTTCAAATTTCTAATTTGGGTGAATATATTTTGTGGTTTGACTGGATAGGTGTGCCACTGACACTGCCACCGCCACCGCCACAGCCACTAAGGAAACTCCACCAGGACAGACAGGGTAAATTTCAAACCACCAAATAATTACTTGTGCTTTGCCCTTTCTCTTCTATTGTATATACCTAATTTCATCTCTTTTAAGACTAATTTGGGTCATATATCGAGTTTACATACTATATTAGTGAAATTAAAGGTTTATATAGTGATAATATCTTTATAATTTCTACTATCAAGTTGTGTCCCTGTTCCAACAACTATTAAGATTTATATGTCTACAATAAACTTTATGTTTCTGTCATTTTGATTCTTTGTTTATCAAGTTGCACTCCTGCTCCAACAACTATTCCGTTCTGTATTATCTAATAATCTGGATGGGAGTTTGACAAGTCTCTTTAGATTTTTAAATTCTAATTTGAATGATTTTTTTCAAATTTTTATTTTTAATTTGCATGACTATTTTGTTGTTTGAATGGATAGGTGTGCCACCACCGCTAAGGAAACTCCATCTGGACAGACAAGGTAAATCTCAAACTAACCACCAAACACCTAATGACCTGTTGTTTGTCCTTTATCTTCTACTGTACATATCTATTTTTATCTTTGAAAAATGATTTAAAATCTTGATTGTAAGATGATGTTTGAAATCTGTGTTGTGTGTGTAGTGGAGAAGTGAATGGTTACTGCTCTTGTGGAGAGACGTGTGAGTGCAATCCATGCAGCTGTTCAAAAGTGAACGTGGCAGTTGCAGGGAAGTCATACTGCAAATGTGGGGCCAATTGCCAGTGCGACAAGTGTGAATGTCCCACAGCAGATGTTCCCTTGGTGGCCGTTGCTTAGATAAATATGGAATTCACCTAGCTATAATGTATAATAAAGGCATCAGCTTTTACTAGTTAAATAAAGCTTTTTTGTTTTTAACACGTAAGACTAGGTATGTGCCAGATGTTGAATTAGTTACGTGTTCGTCTTAGTTACTTCAAGCAAAACTGTAATAAAAAACTGTATTAAAAGCTTCAAGCTTTGATCCTTAGATCGTAATTTATGTAATTAAATTATTAATCAAAGTGTCAATTTTCATAATCCTTGTATCCTATTCCATTTTTTTTCTTTAAAGTTTCATTTTTCTTTGCTTTTAAATAGTTATCTTTTTATTGTTATTGTTTATTATTATTACAATAACAATATTTGTGTAATAATATTTGTTGGTTTAGTTGATAGACAAGTTATGATAGATCAATTTAAGACAATAGTTTGATAATAGTTTGATATAATATTATTATTACAAATAATATTTGTTGGTTTAGTTGATAGGCGAGTTATGATAGATCAATTTAAGAAAACAGTTTGATAATAGTTTGATATAATATTATTATTACAATAACAATATTTGTGTAATAATATTTGTTGGTTTAGTTGATAGACGAGTTATGATAGATCAATTTAAGACAATAATAGTTTGATATAATATTATTATTACAATAACAATATTTGTGTAATAATATTTGTTGGTTTAGTTGATAGACGAGATATGATAGTTCAATTTAAGACAATAGTTTGATAATAGTTTGATATAATAGATTCTTGGAGGATATTACAAGATATATTTGTAATATTATAATAACATTTTTTTTTATACTTTATAAAAAATTTAGATAAATATTATAGTTGTTATAATTGACTTTGTGTAATAATATTTGTTGGTTTAGTTGATAGACAAGTTATGATAGATCAATTTAAGACAACAATTTGATAGAATAGATTCTTGGAGGATATTACAAGATATATGTAATACAATTAATTATATAGTGGTGAGTGTATTTGTAATATTATAATAACAGTTTTTTTTTATACTTTATAAAATTTTTAGATAAATATTATAGTTATAATTGACTTTGAAGTTAAGTTTGTTCATTGAAATGAATATCTGTTAAATATTAATGAGTAAATGATAATATCTGTAAAAAAAATCTTTGTAGTTTGATTGGTTAAGTTCAATATAGAAATAAAATAAAATAAAATAATTTGTAAGGAAAACAATGTCAAGTCTAACAATTCTAAAAATTACAAAATTCAGGGAGACAATAAAAATGATACTTCATCTTATAAAAATCTATGGATTTCAAATTATAGTCTAACAATTCTAACAATTACAAAATTCAAGGAGACAATAAAAATGACACTTCATCTTATAAAAATCTATTGATTTCAAACTATAAAAATGATACTTCATCTTATAAAAATATATGGATTTCAAACTATAGTCTAACAATTCTAACAATTACAAAATTCAGGAGACAATAAAAATGACCCTTCATCTTATAAAAATCTATTGATTTCAAACTATAAAAATGATACTTCATCTTATAAAAATCTATGGATTTCAAACTATAGTCTAACAATTCTAACAATTACAAAATTCAGGGAGACAATAAAAATGACACTTCATCTTATAAAAATCTATTGATTTCAAACTATAAAAATGATACTTCATCTTATAAAAATCTACAGATTTCAAACTATAGTCTAACAATTCTAACAATTACAAAATTCAGGGAGACAATAAAAATGACCCTTCATCTTATAAAAATCTATGGATTTCAAACTATAGTCTAACAATTCTAACAATTACAAAATTCAAGGAGACAATAAAAATGACACTTCATCTTATAAAAATCTATTGATTTCAAACTATATCGTGGTGGAAAGTATTTGTTTTTTATATTATAATATTATAATTAGTATTGGAGCTTTTGTTTATCTAGATAGATATTAGAAGAAACGTTTGTTACATTTTTTCTCTTAATTAAAACAAATATCTCAAATTCAATTTTAAAACACATATAAATATATTTTTTAATTTGAGAATAATATAAATAAATTTTCTACATTAAAATAATTATATATATAGTATATAACACTATTATATAATAATATGAATTATATATGTAATTATATATATTTTTAGAGGAATATATCTCAACCTTGAACACAATCCTAATTATAATTTTAATCCTAATTCTAACCTTAATTCTAATTCTAACATTAACTCTAATCTAAACATAATCCTAATTATAATTTTAATCCTAATTTTAACCTTAATTCTAATTCTAACATTAACTCTAATCTAAATTTAATCATATTTTTTTAATCTTAATATTAACACTAACTATAATCCTAATTATAACTCTCACTCTTACCCTAATATTAATTCTAACCTTAACTCTAACCCTTACATTAACCTTCACTCTAACCCTAATTCTAAATTTAACTATAACATTAGTTTTCACTCTAATCCTAATTCAAATTCTAAACCTAGTTCTAACTCTAACCTTGCTTCCATCCCAAATACTAATCATAATTCTAATCTTGATCCTAATTATAACCATAAAATTAATTTTAATCTTAATAATAAGCTTAATTCTAATCCTAACCTTTAATATTAACTTAGCTTTGGTCTTAATTCTAGCTTACTTCAAATCCTAGTTATAAACATAACCCTAATTCTAACCCTAAATATGATCTTAATCCTATTTTTCTCTAATTCTAACCCCATCCCTTAGTTTAAGTCTCCTAATTCTAACCCTAAATATGATCTTAATCCTATTTTTCTCTAATTCTAACCCCATCCCTTAGTTTAAGTCTAAGCCTAGCTCTAATTCTAAACCTATTTTGAATCTTAATTCAAATCCCCTCCCTTATTATAAACCTTATTCTAAACCTAATGATTTTATAATTATAATAACTAATAAGAATTAGGATCCAAATTATTAGAATTATGATAATTAATAAAAATTAGGAATAAAATTATTAAGAATAAGGAATATAGTATAATATAATTACTAATTATAAAATTAAGGTTATAATCAATTATTTTAATTATAACCTTAAAATTATTAATTATAATCTATATCTTGATTATTATTTAATTAAAATATTTAAAATAATTATTAATTAAAACTCAGATTATAATATAATTGATTAAAACAATCATAATTATCATATAGTCATTTTAAAATTTAAAATAAATTAAAAAGTTAGAAGTATATTTTGTGTAGTAATCCTAAAATTATATAATTTTAATATTAAAATAATCTATATAAAATTCTAATTCTAACATAGAATTACATGTATTCTAATTTAATTCTAATTCTATTTTTTTTAAAAAAAATATTTTTTAAATTAATTAGAAACTTAATTCTAATTTAATATATATAATAATACTTTTAATCATAACTCTAGTTCTAATCTCTCTGTGTGTGAGTGATTATTTATAATTTAAAATATTAAATTTTAGTTAAAAAAATTAGGGAAAGATCGCATTTATTTATTACATTTTGTGGATGGGACAAAGAGCTTGCATTGTGTGGATTAAATGCAACTACCTTCTAGAAAGTTGATTAGGTTATAAAGGTCTCATACCTTTTATAATGTTGATTAGATTATGACGGTCCCATAAATCAACATCGTTATAGAAAGCCCCATAAATTAACAAAGACATGCACACTTTTTTTAAATAGTAGTTTGTCCCTTAAACTTTGGCTTAATGTAAGTAATTTTTATTTCAATTGAACCACTTCATTTCATCACATTGAAGAAGTAGGAAGACTCAAAATTGTTATTAAGAGAGTTATTTTGTCAACACCAAAGAGGGAAAATAGCCTATCATGTCTTCTAATGCATTTGAAATATTTTGTAGTTGTTCAAAAGCTTAAATCTCGAAGTAAGGAGACCTAAGAGTATTTTTTCTTTCATTAAGATTAGATCTTCTAGAGTAAGGAGTTAAAATTATTTTTGTCTTTTCTAAGATTTAAAGGTTGTGGTCATTTGAATTTGAGAATGAAATATTTCCAAGAAGATAACCTCTATAATGATTTCATGATCCATTTAGTCACAATAAATATACCTTGTGTATATAGATAATTGATGCCAAGACCACCACATTCTTTAGGCTCCTCTATGTAGAATGAGCAACCAGACACATGCATCCCTTTTTAATTATCCCATTTGGCCCACAAAAAACTCTCAATATTTTTTTGAATTGAAAGTAAAATTATTTAGAAGGAAACCAATACAATGAAATATAAACACGGCCAACTACAAAAAAATTGTTGGCAACTTGAATTCTACCCATAATTGAGAGAAGTTTATTTGACCATGATAAAAATACGTTTTTCACCTTCTTAAGATATCATTTTCTTATATATTTTTAAAGATACTCCAAGACCAAGGGGGGTGCCTAGGTATAGAGATAGAGCTATATTTAATTAACTTCCATATTGGGGGAATCCATATTGATGGAAGGTTAGAGGAAAATATGAAATATTCTATTTTCTTAATGGACAACTATGATTATGAAGTAGTGCAATATATGTATCTAGTATATTAAACATAATAAACATATAATATATTAAATATATTAGATAAACATATTTTATTTGAGTTTTGCACTTGAAGAGCTACTATCATCAATAAAATGCAAGCTTAACACCATCATATTGCTAGATAATGAAATTCCTCTAGTTATGTTCTGTCGATTGGAATAGTGTAGGAGATAACCAAGGAAATCAACTATGAGCACATAAAGATACAAATCCAATGGAAATCCTTGTTGGATGGATCTTTGAAGAGGGAAAACAACAAATAAGGATCCATTAATGATCAACATCACATTCACATATTTGAAAATAATTTCAACATGTGAAGTAATTCTTTGATCAAATTCTATCCACATGCAAATTTTATAAATAAATTTTAGTATTCAATTTTGGCATAAGCTTTACCAAAGTCTAGTTTGACTAACAAAGCTACACGAGTGACATGTCATGCTCATTTAGCCAAACTTTGTGCTATAAAAAGATTTTCTAGAATAAATACTCTTCCTAAGAACCTAGATTGTTGTACTCAAACAATCTCTTAAGTGATAGACTTGATGTGGGGTAAAATTACAAACTTATGTCACACTTTTATAAAGGAATCGACCAACACAAACAAAAAGTCTCAACTTCGACTGCATAAAAGTGGTATTTATATTTTGAATTTAAAAATGATGTCAATTAATGAAATGTGGAACTCTTGATGAAGTTTATTCTTGTAAATTTTCAAAAAAAAATTGTTTTGATATTTTTTTATAAATTTAAGAGAAGATATTGAATTGTTGAAAATTTTACGAAAACGTGATGTTGAGTCGACATCAAGAAAAAATAGAAAAGAATTTTATTTTCCCCTAAATTTTTTCCAAATAGATTACTTAAAAAAAAATAAATGTATATTTTCCTCGTGATAACGTTTCAAAGTCAAAGATACTAGAATTTGATAGTTTTTTTATCATTTAAAAAAAAAACCTCTTTTGGAGATGATTCTCTCCTCTAGTGCACCATATATTTTTCAAAATATTTCAATATATTTTAATATTTTTTATTTAATGTCTAATTAGCTTCATTTTTTTATAACAACCTACTTGAAATATTTTTAAAAAATATATTAAAACTGATCAAAATTATATATATATATATTTGGATTCTCAGCTCTGAACTCTATAAAAGGATTCTTTTTTAGAAAACCATCTTGATTGAAGATATATTTAGCTGAAGTGGAAAGTTTCAATTTTTTTTGAAAAATGATGAGTTGGCTACCAACAAGGATGCCACATAGATAGTTTTGGTTGAAGTATTTTCGACTGAAATATGTTCGATCATTGAAGACATTTTAGCTTAAACATTTTTGATGAAATACATGTTGGTCAGAAGGCCGCCAACTGGAAATATTCCAACCAAAAACCTTCATATAATTAATTTTATAATTTTTTATTTTTTTCAATTCAAGTATTTGTAGAAAATACACAAAAGAACTTATTTTGATAGGAGAAGAGCTCAATTTTTAGGTATGATTATTTTCAACTTGTAATTGATTAATTCAAATTTTTTACATGCGATTGTGCTCAATTATTTACTCATTTTAGGGTTTTTTGAATGTATACTTAACTCCTACCTACCTCTCTCTCTCTCCCTCCCACCCTATCTCCAAGATAGTGCTCATTGAAAAATGCAACGTGTTTTAAGTAAATTAAACAATTGATAATGTAAATCAAAGTGAAAACTACTATTTTGTGTTATAAAATTTAATAATTTTTTTTTTCACTTTATTAGTACTTAGATTATCTTACAATAATAAATTAGAGTTTTAGATGAGTTGGTTTCTCTTTAAAGAAATCTAACAATATAAACCATGTTCAATTTACCATAAATTCATAATGCTACCACTCTCTCTTATCTCCCTCTCTCAAGTTCTACATAGGGGGCATGACCATAATGACACCCTCTCTCTCTCTTTAATTATGACATCCATCTCTCATCTCTCCCTCTCTCATATCATAAATGTAGTGAGCCACCCTCTATCTCTCTCCTTAGATACCTACTCTCTATCATACATGTAGTGAGCTACCCTTTGTCTCTCTCCTTAGATACCTACTCTCTATCTCTCCTTAGATACTTCTCTCTCTCTCTCTCTCTTATTTTAATTTAGTCTTATCTTGTTCATTAAGAAATTAGAACTATGAGTTGGTTTTATTTCCCCCTCTCCTTCAATCATACATGTAGTGCTACCCTTTCTTTCTCTCTCCTTAGATGCCTACTCTCCCTTTATATCTCCTTAGCTACTTCTCTCTCTCTCTCTCATTTTGTTAGCCTTATCTTGTACATTAAGAAATTAGAAATTTATGAATTGGTTTCATCTCTCCTTCTCTCCTTCTACCATAGTGAGCTAACCCATCTCTCTCTCTCTCTCTCTCATTTTATTAGTCTTATCATATACATTAAGAAATTATCTAACTATGAGTTGGTTTCATCTCTCCCTCTCTCTTTCTACCATAGTGAGCTAATCTCTCTCTCGCTCTCCTTATATACCTAAGTTCTTTATCTATCTCTCCTTAGATAATTCTCTCTATCTATTTCATTTTAATAGTCATATCTCAATGCATTAAGAAAAATTATCTAACTATCAGCTGGTTTCATCTCTCACTCTCTCCTTCTAATGCATAGTGAGCTATGATATCTCTTTATCTCCTTAGATACCTACCCTCTCTATCTCCTTATATACCTAGATCTCCATCTCTCCTTCTAAGATAGACAATAGTCTAAGGGTTGAAGTGTTGTTGCTTTCCAAAATTGAATTGTAGGATGATCTTAATGCTTAATTTTGGTAGAGGTAGGTGTTTATGTGTATATTGTGCTATGTACATGGAAAAAATTAATTGCATATACATGGAAATAAAATATGATCACATTATTTAGCTATAAGTAAAAAAATAAATTAAATAGTTCTTTGATGTAGTGAGTGGTTCCAATAAAAATAGATAAGTATTGCTTCAACTTTTAAGTCCTCACAAATACATCAAGCTAAGAGCTAATTAAATTATGAGAACATTTTAAACCATTTAAGCTACCAATACACATAAAATATTTATATATTATTCTTAATAAGGCCATGAGGGTATACAAAATGTCATAATTTTTTTATACAATTCCATGAGGCCAATGTATTGTCTCTTAGACTACAAAATATCCTCGATGCATACAACCATACAAATTATATTATTTGTGTGTCATGTAAAAGCATACAAAGTAAATTCATCTATGAATCTTGAACATTACTATTCAAACAATTAACCATTTTTAGCTCAACTAGACATTGAACCTCAATCCCCTTGTATCACTTAGTGTCTTGCATCGTTATGATCTCCTATGCCCCTCACTATTTTGGAGGACAAGCTGTATATAAAAATATAAAATTGGATTATAGATGCCAAAGTCTATAACTATAAAAATATTTTAAATGATATATATTATATTTAAAACACTTATAGAATATTGGTAATCTATTTGTTCTTTCTTATGATGCTCAACATCATCAATAGAGGTTTGTCCTTGCATAGGAGTGTTTACATCAATCTATAAGTATAACAAATACATATTTATCAATTGTTTGGTAATACCTACTGATATAGATTGAAACAAAATAATCATTATTAAACATATATATTCATTCTCATACCTATGTTAAGGAAGTTAATGATGAAATTGTAGCCCTAACACCAACATCCAAATATTATTGTATACCAAGAGGTATGACAATTGAATTCATCAACCAAACAAATAAATAATAGATTAAACTCAAAAACACAAATATGTACATAAAAAATAAGTTTTAAATTTGAAAAAAAACTAAATTAAATGTGTTATAGTGTACCTAAGTAAACCTAATGGCACAAAAATCCATATCAACATGGATGCTAGGTGGTGATGTAATTCCCACCTATTGAACAAAAACTTACATTTGGAAATATTAAAAATTATTTTGAATATAAAGTATTATTTTATTTTGATATATTATAATTTTTTTACCTCTGATACAGATGCAGTTGTACATGTTGGAGGGAAGGTTGATTTCATACCACCCTATGACATTACACCCTAAAATACATAATGTTTGTATTAGTTGAATTTAAATTTATAATTAAAAATCAATTTACATTTACAAATTTTAAGTATAATATATAAAAAAAATTTAAATTCTTATCAAAATACATGTATGTCACTAGGACACACATCCTTCAACATCACATCATTAATCACCATATTGTTTGATGCACCACCTTAATCACCACCTGTACCCTCAATACATCTAAAATGATAATGAGTACACCCATGGGAGGTGGCACCCTTTGCAGCCATGTGTATCACTGTCTCTTCCAAAGCATAGATTAGAATAGTTCAAGCATAGGTGAGAGCTAGGAGCACTAAAACTATATTGTTGGGCTATTGGATCATCTTCTGAAGCAAAAGGATGGGATATTTTAATGCCATGCTCTATAAGTGCGTATGTGAGGTTGGAAATTGCATGGAGAGTCTCCACCTTTGTAGTCTCCTTAATGACTAATGAAATTGTCACATGATGAATATATTTTTATGCTAGTGGTCTTTGTTGTTTATGGTTTCCTACCAAAAAATATCCCATTCTATCTTGGGTAGAGCCTCCACCTCTACCTTGAAGCTCTCTCATATCATTTGAATAATTGGTAATTTCATGAAGAATACCCACAGTATAGTTTTCTCAAAAAATATAATGACACCTCATAATTATTACATGGAGGTTTGTCAAATACCATCCACCACATATCCCAAAAATTATTTTTTATCTCATCATGATTGTACCAATACATTGGAAATCTCCTTGAATTCACAAGGGGTCCATTGGTTCTAGGTTATGTAAAAAGAGCATATATTTTTTCTTTCATTATGTCTTTATTTTTTACTTCATCATAAGATAATTTTGTTGCATAAAATTCACAAAATGAATCCCTATAGCTTTTAAAATATGTCTTTATGTAAAAAGAGCATATATTTTTTCTTTTCATTATGTCTTTATGTTTTCTGTGAGAATTTCAAGAAAACAAGAATTTTATAGTGAAATCAGAGAAAACAATAGAAAAGATTCAAAAGAAAACAAAAGTATTCTCTATAGATTTTTAAAATAAGTACTCTATGATATTTGGGGAGAAGAAGCCTTTGGAAGAACTTACCGGAAAAGATTTTTATAGTTTGAAATGGAAACCCTCTGTGATGATTGTAGAAAAGATTTTGAGAAAACAAATTGTTAAGGAAATCTTCTGTATATTTTGTTATAAATTTTCTTGTAGAAAATTCTCTATTAAATTTTCTCTTTCCCGAATGACCTTTTTGATATATATATATATATATGCATTTCTATTTAATATATGCCTTTGAATCTATGCAAAGCATTCATTGAAATGTTATTTGAGATTAAACAAGATGAAAATCGATGTACAAGCGAATTAAATCTTGATGTTTTATTTTTATTTTTAAAAATAATAAGAAATCGCCGCTTGGTCGAAACTCGTAATAGAAATTATAATAAAAAAAGAAAAGAGGCATGTATGTATTGGGGGGCCGCAGGGGTTTCCCCCACAGCCGCCCCCATATAGGGTGATGGCTATGGAGGCAGCCGGTGCTGCCCTCACAGGCAGTGACGGCTACCAACACAGCGGCTACCCCATATGGGGTAGGCTGCGTATGGCAACCCTTACACAGTCGGTGGATGTGTAAGACACAGCCTGTTAAAACCCTCATTCACCTTATGTTTTGATTTATGAATTTCAGATTTGTTTAAATGTTTGCGAATTTTGAAATTATGTTAATTTAATTTTATATATATATATATGTTTATATGTATATATGTATATATACTTTTAATTGTTATATACATTTATAGTATAAAGAAAATACTTTAGTATTTAAATAAGGTATTATTTATTAGATGCTTGAAAGCTTAAGATTAACTATTTTTAAAACAGTAAGATTGAAAGAGAAAAATTTAGTATTTACTTTATGTGAATTCGAGAAAATCAAAATTAGATTAATTGTAATAATTTCTTTTATTGTTTGAGAAAAGAACTATAATCAAGTTGTTTTATTTTCATGCTATTTCTAACTTATCTAATTGGATTTAGTAAATCCTAACGTTAGATTTTTTATTATGGCTGATTTGCTTTAAGTGGTATTCTCTTTTATTGGGCAAATTGGAATTATATTATAATATAAGTCTTCGAGACATAGTTTCTTTTTGAGGGAGTTGAGTTTATGATGATTTCATATTTTGAATAGACTAGAGTAGTGCACATGGTTTTGCATGGTTTTTAGACGCCTGGTTCTATGAACAAGATCTGATGTCCGTTGTGATATGTTTGGTATTATATGTTGATTTATGTGCACTTTGCCTACCTTAGTGAACTTAGATTCCTTGTGTTATTTTTAGGGGAGTGGCTCTTTGTGAGGGCCGACACACAAAGTGGTGCCAGGGTAACTCATATAGAGTTAGTTAATAAGTGAAAACTAAATCAACACATCGAGTATTCTAAAATATTTAACTGGATTAATTATGCCTCACTCATGAAATCAAGAGCTAGTTCAGACTTGGAGATGAGTCGAGAAGGCCTAGAATGGCAAAGTTGATATCTTGTTATTTTAAAAGATATTCAACTCCGCAACAGTTTGCATGAGGGGCCGGGTTTCGTAAGAGGTTACCAGGGTAACCCAAGTTGGGGGCCGGAACCTAGGAAGAAACACTATGGTAACCTATGCAAAATTGCGATGACACTCCACCTATAATAATAGTATCCTTGTGAATTTAGTATATTTGATCATTTTGTTCTGGAAGCAATGTATCCAATAAATTAAGCTTGTACTTGTGTAGTTTTGTCTATGGTTTTACTTGTGTCTAGGGTTTGTAGGTTATGTCTAGGGAACCTTTTTACTATCTCCTAGCACTAGGGGTGGACCTATGGGTAGCACATGGTGGGGTGGAACATGCACCTTACTCCGTTGGGTCCCCAGTTCTTGTTCGTGGTAACAAGTACTTCTTGGATGGAGAGCTCGTATGTGGATAAATGTACTTTCTCATTTATATCAGTGGAAACTTCATATATGTATCTTTCCTCAATTGTTAACAAGGTGAACAATTGTAATATGTAATTGTACATTTTTATTTGACCTACCTCATTTGGAAAATGAGTATTGTAATGTTATTTCAAATGCAATATAAGAAATAATCCTTTATGTACATTATACTTCATTGAAGTAATTTTAAATGTTATTTAATGTATGCTTTTAATTTTATGTGAATTAAATACATGCAATGTTAAACATTATTGTCATCTATGGGATTTTCAAGTAGTGTGTTGTCACGTTACTTAGGGAATGTTTGCAATTAGTAAAGTAAATGTTTATACTTAAAAAAAAAATTATTACACTTTTGTAGTTAATGCAACATTCTTTAGGTTACAAGATGGGGCATTACACCGTATATTTTTAGCCAACAATTTTAGTTGAGAAAGTTGTGGATGTATCTTACTTAGCTAGAATGAATATTACTAGATCATATGTTTGACCAAAATTGATTTTTAGTTAGAAATACTTAAATTAAGTTGTGCTGATAAGTTGGTTGAAAGTGTGATACAACTCTGTGCTTTTACCTGTATCTAAAATGTGTATAACAACATAAGGGGTTATTATAAGACACAGATCCATAGACATTCATGTAGAATATTATCTACTCTAATAAGGTTCTTGACCTTGAATATTGCAAACCAATATATAGGCATGAAGTGACAATCATTTATAGGGGTGCATTATGCAATGGGCATGGTTTGTATCATGGTCAGTATATAATTTCTATGGAGATATCTTTTGTGACACCTTAGAGAAGCTCTCTATGGTTTAGTAGAGCCAAAAGTGAAGTAGGTTTTACTCGCCTCAATATTTTTTTCTCAGGTGCCCAAGCCTAATCATAAGTGTGTGGTATTTTCTCTAAAATTGACACCCTTGGTGTTTAGGAGGAGATTTAACTTTAGGAATTTGGGGTTTAGAGATCTTTTCATGAATAGGATCTTTTGATTGCAATGATGAGATTACATTTGACCTAAAATTCTTTGAAAGATCAAGTACTTGTTGGATTGAGTATGCACCTCCCAACTTCAAACCTTGTAGATTTGGCCAAGCTAGTGTTTGATTTGGATGCTTCAAAATATAAAACTTTCTTGGATTCTATAAACTCAATGGTAAGATTATATTTTCTCCAAAATAATTCAAATCTACCTACAAAAAATGAAAGATAAAACCCCCAAATCTGGTATTTTGATAAAAAAATTATTTATGTAGATCACTATTCGATGCGAGAGGAGTGTATTCTCAAAATTTCAAGATCAATCATGATCTCTAATCCTAGAAATGAACTAAATTTAGTACATCATGACTTTGATATCATGTTAGAATTCTAGTTTATACCAAATTCTAACAAACTATTTTCATTTTCTAATCCCCATCCACTAGAGAAGGGATACACTTGAAATCTATGTAAATTACTTAAACATGAGTAGACCTATTCGATTCAAGTTTCTTTAAAATATATTTTGTTCACAATTGAATATGGGAGTCCCATGACAACATATCATAGCATTTCAATAAGTTAATATTGAGAAGAAATCTTCCATGTTTAGGGTGATGGTGTGAGTGCATTATTTATTGGTAAGAAAATGAACTAATTTAAGATGGTTAGCCTTTGTTAGAGTTCCCTTGTCCTTCTAAGATCACAATGGAGAGAAGATATTATTCATGAAGCCACGATTTTGGAAATTCTCTTATAGAAAGAATTGAATAGGTAAACTGGTTAGAAGCCTTCAACTATGCTTAGTAATTTGGCTCATTTAAGCTAAACCTATACTAACTAATCCCTAACAGATTGATGTTGTAGCATCATTTTTGTTAGTCATTGATTCATTTGAGAGAACTAAATAAATACCTTGATTATATTATTAAAATTTGTTTTTGATTAAGGTAAAAGCAAGTTTTGAAGGGACCCGAAACCCTTTACAACAAAAAATAGAGCTACAAAAAGAATAGCCTGTAGCCAGCCAAAAACCAGCCCCCAAACAAGACCCTTCAAGATTTAAATGTAGAACTACTCTTGTGGGAACAAAGAGTAATGTCAAAAGAAGACTTAGAGAATTTTTCTTTCTTTCCTTTTATAGTAATCCAACCTTCTTCCACTTGCGTTGCCTTAGCATTCCAAGCCAGTACATTAATATCCTAAGGAAGAGTGCCTATAGCAACTATTGTAGAGATTTCATCAGTATTCCTTTCTATAGGCATTGACTTATAAAAAAAGCCACCAAAAATGATAGCCGAGGCGCTATCGCCAAAAAAGGTAGCCCGAGACCCATTCTCACACTCTTTAGGGGTTTCAACATGATAATCTTTCTTAGCATCAACAACCCCATCATTTGAGACATCCGAAGATGATGCCCCAAGACCCTGTGATTCCGATGCAACCACCTCAGAAAAGTTCCTATGTTGTTCAGATTTTTTCTCAACCGTATAATGTTGTTGAGAGGCACCTTTCCACCATGTAGTTGCCATTGTTTTTTTCTCAAATCCACATTGAGCAACAACATGACCTATTTTAAAATATCTTCTACATCAGAAGGGAATTCCTTCATAGTCCAAAGATTGGACCCAAGAACCCTTAGAAGATTTGAGTAAGATCTCAACAGGCAACCCTTTTGAAACATCCATTTCAACCAATATATAGGAAAAAGTGGAGTGGAAAATATTAGAGGATTCATCATCCACCAACAAAAAATATCCAAGAGCTTCACCCACTTCTTCTAAAAGAGGATCAGTCCATAAATGGAGGGGGAGATTAAGCAGCTAAACCCAAATTGAAATCTTATTGAACATTTCAAAAGAAGGGTTGAAATCAGAATGCCAAGGCTTAATCATCAACAAAAATCTGTCCTCCTACCTAAAAAAATGATCACATAAATTTTGTTTTTATCCTGAGCATTGTCAAATTTAGCAACAAAAAACCCCTTAGCCATGGGGAAAATATAAACTTTACCAGTAATTAAAGGATCCCATTCTTTTGAGATCCAGGAATGAAGTTGAGGGAGGCTAGGCCAAAAACCCCTAAACCGACAAATCACCCCGTGAGAGGAGAAAACAAAAACATTATGATCAATTTCCTCTACCGTCTATGCTTTTAGATCAACGGAAATGGCACTTGCAACTGGGATAAAACCACCATTCGGTAGTCTCCCATGTCGAGATCTTGATGTCGTCGTCGCCGCCATAGGGACAGGGCCTCTGCGCAAATGCCTATCGCCATTATATATATATATATATATATGTATATAAATACATATACATATATACACATGCATACATATATATGTGTATGTACATATATATTTGTATAAATCAATTAAAATTTGTTAGGGAATATATTGAACCACAATTTGGAGGTTTGAGCATTGAAATAAAGTCATGTTACCTATGAGAAACTATTGTTTTATGAATAAACTTATTTTCTATGTCCTTCCTATAGCCAATGGACTTTGATTTTTACTTTTATAATCTTTCTTTCCTTTTCTTTGTCTCCTAAATAGATGGCAAGCACTAATTCAAGAACCTCACAAAGTTGATTTGTTTATTTCAAAAAAAAATCAAAGATCTCATGACATTATCTCTTGAGTTGAAGGCTAATCTTACAAATATTTTGAAATTAAAACTTGTAATTTTCAAAACAACCACTAAGACCGCTTATAGTTAACTTGGACAAACACATAAATATAAATATATGTATATATGTATATAAATACATATACATATATACACATGCATACATATATATGTGTATGTACATATATATTTGTATATGTATGTGTATATATTATATGTATAAATATTATATATTTATATACATACACATACATGTATGATATGCATATGCACATAGCATACACATGCATATAGATATCATACATATATACATATATATGCATATACATATATGTATATGCACATACATACATATACACCATCATATATAAAATGTTTAAAAATATTTATATATTTTATTTTTCATTTAAAAATATAAACATAATTTATTTAATACAATTTAATTAATATAAATATTAAACTCATAAAAACCTACCAAAATTATATTCTAATTAAAAACAAAATAAACACATATCTATTTTTTTAATTCATTAAAACTATATAAGATATGTAACTTTTATTAAGGAGTTTGCTAATTGAAACCCATTGCAATATTTATACAACTAATAATACTCACCAATGAAGCACATCCCTTAGTAACAACATATAGACATACTTTGGTAGTCCATGGAATGCACACCTAGAGGCCAACTTGGGTCCAAACAAATTATCCAAAAAGCATGATGTATGCTAATCTTTCCTCATAAGATGATATTATAATGTTGGAGAAGAGTATGTCCAAATATAAAAATTTGGGTTAAAGTAAATATTATGATTTTTAATCCTAGATGCAAACATATACTTTTAGATAGATCCTACTTTTAAGGTACAATTTTTTTTTATCTAACCTGTGCCCATAAAAACAAGAGACAGCACCAAACATTCTAGTACCTATTGTATGCTTAAACTAGAATCTTCTTAAACTAGAAACTTCTAAAATATGTGTGAAGAAGCCACATGAGTAAATCTAATCCATGTCCTATGTTTGGGCACATGCTTGATGCAAACTTCTGGTACCATCTTATCCCATAAGAAATTTGATGGACTTAATTTTGATATCTACAAATGCATGAAAAAATTATTTGAGTGGTAAATATTTATTCATTTGACATCTCTTTTAAGTGTCAAATGGAGCTGTTGACACATTTCAGCACGTGGAAAGTCTAGACATGCAACACTCCACCTCAAAGAAATCTCTCTACTCCATTCTACACATGTATATATACATATTGAGATGCCCTCATAACCCGTGCTTGTGTTGGAGGTTTATATTGAGAGCTTTGAAAGAGAGGAAGAAGATCAGTAGAAGAAAGAAGATGGAAGGACCTTGTGCATGTGTTACTTCTAATTGTGGGTGTTTAACTAATGGAAGCTGTACCTGTTCTACTTGCAGGTATATCGTTAATTTTTGTTTTTGTTTATATTTTTTTGGTTTGGGTCAAATTTTAAGGTGGTATAGTTTGATTGTATGCATTTAGGAAGCTCTAATTGAAAACATCAGTTTTTTTTTTTCAGTTTCTGTGAATTTTAATGGCTTTATAAATCTTGGGCGAGGTCATGGGGTGGTGTTAACATGATTGGATAAGCTTAACTTGCATACTTGATGTAGGACAGGCTGAGTTTACATTCTGATGTGGGTAAAATGAGTTGGGTTTCTTTCAAATGTTAGTAAATTTAACCCTTTTAAATCTTACAAAGATTGAAGCTTTTTGTTTGTTAGACCACCGCCTTACTACAGTAATGGGCCTCATGAATTTCTCCATTGATAAGGATGGTTCTATAATTTCTTTTACTTTTTCTGTTGGGGTAGATACTTTTTCTTTCTAATGATTGTAAACATTAGGCCTATATTTGTTTTTGGGAGGATGAACATCTTATATTTTTTATCAGCCACTATATGTTTGGCTGTGGCTTGACACTTATTGATGGGTATCCATGCATAAATATTTCTCACCAAGAGAACATGGTGGGCATTTGTTCTTTCTCTTTTTGGTTGCCTTCTGTAATCAAATCCTCCATGGTAATGGCTCCGTTGATTCTCTATGTTGTTTTGCTGTGTTAGTAGTTTCCATGTTTTTTCAAATTTATAATTTGGGTGACTAAATTTTGTGGTTTGAGTGCATAGGTGTGGCGCCGCCACTAAGGGAACTTCATTAGAACAACCAAGGTAAATTTCAAAACTTACCACCAAATAATTAGTAGTTGTTTATTTTCATCTTTGGAAAGAATAATTTGTGAAACATGATTTAAAAGAAGTTTGAAATTTGTTGTGTGTATAGTGGAACTGGAGAAGTGCATGCTTACTGCACTTGTGGAGAGCACTGTGAGTGCAATCCGTGCAACTGCTCAAAAGTGGACGTGGCAGTTGCAGGGAAGTCATACTGTGAATGTGGGGCCAATTGTCAGTGTGACACGTGTGTATGTGCCAGAGCAGATGTTCCAATGGCCCTTCCTTAGATATAAATATTTATAACTTATAACTAGACATCAGCGTTTGCTAGTTAGATAGAGCTTTGTGTTAATAAACTATGTGGCGTTTGTTGATTAAACTACGTTACTTCCCTAGTTTAACAAATTGTAATAAAAGCTTCAAGCTTTGTTCATCATAATAATGTAATTAAATTAAGGGCTAATTTTCATAATCCTTGTATGCCTTATTGCCCTCTTAAAACTTCAATTTTTTTTATATATTTCATCCCCTTCTACCAAAGGTTTGAAATCCGCTTTCTTTAAATATTTTGATTGTCGATTAAATATTTTTGATTGTTGATTAAATATTTTTGGAAGTTTTTTAATCCTTTGGGGTTTAAATGGATTTTCTCTCTCTTTCATAAGCTCACATGAAATAATAAGACCACATTACTAATTGCAAAATCTTAATCCTCCATTTATAAGACCAAATGGGAAAATGTTTAAATTGATTTTATCTCTATGTTTTGATTTGGATTTTATCTTAATCCTCCATTTATAAGACCAAATGGGAAAATGTTTAAATTGATTTTATCTCTATGTTTTGATTTGGATTTTATATGCAAAATCTTAATCCTCCATTTATAAGACAAAATGGGAAAATGTTTAAATTGATTTTATCTCTATGTTTTGATTTGGATTTTATCTCTTTCATAAATCCTCCATTTATAAGACAAAATGGGAAAATGTTTTGATTTGGATTTTATATGCAAAATCTTAATCCTCCATTTATAAGACAAAATGGGAAAATGTTTAAATTGATTTTATCTCTATGTTTTTGATTTGGATTTTATCTCTTTCATAAATCCTCCATTTATAAGACAAAATGGGAAAATGTTTAAATTGATTTTATCTCTATGTTTTGATTTGGATTTTATCTCTTTCATAAGCTCACATGAAATGATTTTTTTGTTATGTTAGTTCGAATAACATATAAAATGATAATCCTTCATTTATAAGAGAATAATATATAAAATGATATAAAATGAGAACCCTTAATTTATAAATTGATTTTATCTCTATGTTTTGATTTGGATTTTATCTCTTTCATAAGCTCACATGAAATGATTTTTTTGTTATGTTAGTTCGAATAACATATAAAATGATAATCCTTCATTTATAAGAGAATAATATATAAAATGATATAAAATGAGAACCCTTAATTTATAAGAGAATAATATATAAAATGATAAGAGAATAATATATAAAATCATATAACATGATAACCCTTAATTTATAAGAGAATAATATATAAAATGATAATCCTTAATTTATAAGAGCACATTACTAATGAATTTATAAGAGAATAATATATAAAATGATAATCCTTAATTTATAAGAGCACATTACTAATGGGAAAATGAAGAGCAACTAGAGCAACCATATTTTTAAAGAATAATAATATTATTGAATTTAAATAATAAAATGTTAATCCTTAATTTATAAGAGAATAATATATAAAATGATATAAAATGAGAACCCTTAATTTATAAGAGAATAATATATAAAATGATAAGAGAATAATATATAAAATGATATAAAATGATAACCCTTAATTTATAAGAGAATAATATATAAAATGATAATCCTTAATTTATAAGAGCACATTACTAATGGGAAAATGAAGAATAATATATAAAATGATATAAAATGAGAACCCTTAATTTATAAGAGAATAATATATAAAATGATAAGAGAATAATATATAAAATGATATAAAATGATAACCCTTAATTTATAAGAGAATAATATATAAAATGATAATCCTTAATTTATAAGAGAATAATATATAAAATGATAAGAGAATAATATATAAAATCATATAACATGATAACCCTTAATTTATAAGAGAATAATATATAAAATGATAATCCTTAATTTATAAGAGCACATTACTAATGGGAAAATGAAGAGCAACTAGAGCAACCATATTTTTAAAGAATAATAATATTATTGAATTTAAATAATAAAATGTTAATCCTTAATTTATAAGAGAATAATATATAAAATGATATAAAATGAGAACCCTTAATTTATAAGAGAATAATATATAAAATGATAAGAGAATAATATATAAAATGATATAAAATGATAACCCTTAATTTATAAGAGAATAATATATAAAATGATAATCCTTAATTTATAAGAGCACATTACTAATGGGAAAATGAAGAATAATATATAAAATGATATAAAATGAGAACCCTTAATTTATAAGAGAATAATATATAAAATGATAAGAGAATAATATATAAAATGATATAAAATGATAACCCTTAATTTATAAGAGAATAATATATAAAATGATAATCCTTAATTTATAAGAGCACATTACTAATGGGAAAATGAAGAGCAACGAGAGCAACCATATTTTTAAAGAATAATAATATTATTGAATTTAAATAATAAAATGTTAATCCTTAATTTATAAGAACATGAGCACAAAGAATAATAATATTAATGAATTTAAATATACTAGCACTTGCACTAGAAGGGGTGCAAGGGTTATGCCGCAGAAGGGGTGCAAGGGTTACGCCGATAGAAAACTATAAGAAAATCATGGCAAGTGACTTATCTCAAGATTATGTTCAAATTGTGTTGTCTGTCAACAATGCTGATGAGGAAAAATGGGCAGAGTTTGCAAGAAAATTTGAAACAGCCCTAAATTTTGTTTTAAATTAAAAAAACCAAAACCAATCTCCCTACAACCGTTGTTTTATATGTGATACAACATTTACTCAAATCGTGCTTTACTAGTCTGCATTACAAGCTGTTTAATTAAAACCCACATAAACAAGCTGCTAATATATATTTAAAACAAGTTTTTAATAGAAAACTGTTTGATACAAAGTTTAAACATAATTTTTTAGTAAAAAAATGAAAAATCATATTTTTATTGTATATATATATATATATGTATTAAGATTACTTTCCTAGTCAATAGATTAAGTTCTCTTGACAAATGTCATAAATTAGAATTGATTTTGGAATAAGATGAAATAGAAATTAAATGAGAAGATAGAATTCAAAATAAGTATAAATACAAAGACTTATGATAAAATAGGAGACAAAATATGAACCCCTATTAATTAATCAAATGTGAATCCCATCTTAGGGGGAGTAGAAATATGATTTTATTTATACAAAAGCATTTCCGTCAATAGATTAAGTTCTCTTGACAAATGTCATAAATTAGAATTGATTTTGGAATAAGATGAAATAGAAATTAAATGAGAAGATAGAATTCAAAATAAGTACAAATACAAGACTTATGATAAAATAGGAGACAAAATTTGAACCCCTATTAATTAATCAAATGTGAATCCCATCTTAGGGGGAGTAGAAATATGATTTTATTTATACAAAAGCATTTCCGTATAGATACTACCAGAGCTCTTTCGAAGGATAAATTAAGTTCTCTTGACAAATGTCATAAATTAGAATTGATTTTGGAATAAGATGAAATAGAAATTAAATGAGAAGATAGAATTCAAAATAAGTATAAATACAAAGACTTATGATAAAATAGGAGACAAAATATGAACCCCTATTAATTAATCAAATGTGAATCCCATCTTAGGGGGAGTAGAAATATGATTTTATTTATACAAAAGCATTTCCGTCAATAGATTAAGTTCTCTTGACAAATGTCATAAATTAGAATTGATTTTGGAATAAGATGAAATAGAAATTAAATGAGAAGATAGAATTCAAAATAAGTACAAATACAAGACTTATGATAAAATAGGAGACAAAATCTGAACCCCTATTAATTAATCAAATGTGAATCCCATCTTAGGGGGAGTAGAAATATGATTTTATTTATACAAAAGCATTTCCGTATAGATACTACCAGAGCTCTTTCGAAGGATAAGGACTTGAAGCAGAAAAATCTTCTGTCTACAAATTAAGAAGCTGGAATTGAAACTTTCTGAAGTTCGACCACGTATTCCAAGGTAGCTTCTGGTGGTATCAAAATATCACCATCCAAATCTATACCTGTCTTCCCAAATCCAAGTTCGGGGGGACTACGACGCTTCTTTTTCCACCAGTTTTCATTGTTTTTATAACATACTCAAGCCCCTCACATATACCTTTAGTATACGGCCTGGTACCAAATAGAAAGGCCATAGAGCTCTTGCGTCTGAGAATGTGTCCACAAACACATATCCAGTGCTTTTAATTTTCCCTTGCAAATTGATCACAACCAAATATCCAGTTCTGGATGAAGGACATCCACCTATACGGAGATCGACATATTTGATCCCATTAGGAAGCATCACTTCTTGGGTGCTCTCCACATCTCTAAAAGTTGATAAAACAGTTATCAGTGGCGCATTAAATTCAAACCCTTGTAAGGTAGCCACACTAGTTTTAAAAGCACTGGTTTACATTTTTCAACTAAAGGGAACAGTTTTAAGCCAACCTAATGGAGGAATGTCATGCCTAGATATGTGTTCCCTTAACCATCACATCCTCTAATGATCCCTCTTGAACAGGTATAGTGACATTGAGAAATTTCTACCAGTTAAAACATAACATTGGACAAAAACAAATGAACTAGACATGAACGTGATTGCAAAATTTGGGGACCAATGTGTCAATTCTTGTCACCAATGCATATTACTTAAAGAAATCCATGCGGGGGAGGAGGGGGGTGTGGGGGGCATGGTGAAGTACCAACAACTTACGTCCATACAGATTCCATATACAGATTCCATATTAAGAATGCAATTTTAGTCTTATACTACTCATTTAGACATGAAAATTTGAATATCAATCACTGATATTGATCTCAGAGAAAATACTTTCTATTTTTCTCCAAATCTTAGTGTAGATTTTCTTTGTTTCTATGCAAAGCCACAAGAGAGTGATGAATGTGGCTGTAGTTGGAGTACCTAAAACTATATAGCTAATGGCACTCTGTTAATGGATAAAACAGTTGGATTAGATGCAATCATGTAGCTGTTGAAGAAGAATAGGGAGGAAAATTCAAGTAATATTTTGAAAACAATTTTGCTGTGAAATTCGTTAGGAAAGTTTACTACTGTTAAATCAAACGCCTTGGAATGGGGCATACTTTGCACAGACCAAGTAGAAACAAACTGATTATACTCGAGCAGATTCTTATCAATTCAATTGCTTTTATCAATTCAGTTGCTTTAAGGAATGATTAGGTAGAAATGAATTGGGTGTAATTTAATTCAAAATGTACTCTGCAACATTCATTGGACAAAATTTCACTGTCCTTTCTGTTGATCTATATTTTGAATTTTGAATTTTCAGCTACTGAGGCTTAGTGCACAGATGTGAACACCTGCTTATTAGCTGTCGAGGAAACTACTGGGCTAGTGGAGGAGCTATTCAATAGGGGATGCCTGCTAGTTGGCCGTGCCATGATGGTTGGAAAGTGATATGGGTGGCTTGGGGATTGGACCTAATTGCAGTATGAATCTTCGCATGCCTGTGAAGGGTGAAATCCTAATAGTCTCACCTCAAGAGGGTTATACGGGCCAGATTGTCCTCTGGGTAATATATTATAGGTCTTATGGCTATCTAAGAATAGACCCTAGAAGTCTTGTGTTCATAGCATAAAAAAGTGGGGCCAGTAGCATTTTAAAATTTATAGTGTGTTGCCTCTCAATTTGGAAAACAAATTGAGATGAAATTCAAAGATAAGAAATGGAGGTATCTGATATTTTGTTGCTCCTGAGAAACCTCAAGGCAGGTTTTAATTTTCTTAGAGACGACACCAAAAGCCAGATGGCTAGCATAAAGATTCCAAATAAACCGGATGGCTAGCATAAAAATTCCAAATAAACCCTTACTAAAACCATCACAAGTGACTTATCTAAAGATTTTGCACAAATTGTGAGGTGATGCTAATGATCGCGATAAGAAAAAATTGCAGACTTTGTAGGAAAAATGAAACTAAGCAATACTTGTCTCCCTATAGCGGCTGCATAAAAAAAAAGCGAAGCAAAACCAATCTCCCTACACGGCAGAGTAAATCTAATGATTTTTGCAGCTTATAAAAGAAAATATCAGTTGTTTTCAATGCGTGATGCAAGGAAATGTGTGATGCAAGGAAATCCGATATGATTCAAATATCGTTCACAGTATTCCAGCATGAGATTGACGACAAACCACGATTGTTTTATCGCGTGAGATTTGTTTCAAGCCAAAAGCCCATACATAATATAGCCTATCAGCTAATAATGAGAGAGCAATTAGAATAATATATACAATGATAATCTTTAATTTATAAGAGCACATTACTAATGGAAGAGAGCAATTAGAATAATATATAAAATGATAATCTAAAGAATAATAATATTAATGAATTTAAATATATAAAATCTCAATCCTTAATTACTAATGGAAAAACTAATGGGAAAATGAAGAGAGCAATTAGAAAAAATGAAGAGAGCAATTATAATAATATATAAAATGATAATCTTTAATTTATAAGAGCACATTACTAATGGAAAACTAATGGGAAAATGAAGAGCAATTAGAGCAATTATATTTAAAAAAAATAATATTATTATTGAATAATGGAAAAAAAATGGGAAAATGAAGAGCAATTAGAGCAACTATATTCTTAAAGAATAATATTATTATTGAATTCAAATGTTTTTTTAAGTCGTACTCATGTTTCCTTTTTTATTATAAAATATAAAGTAGTACAAAGATCTATTCATTACAATATAATAACCAATATTCTTAAAAAATATTATTAATTATTGAATTCAAATGTTTTTTTTACATTATTAATGGAAAAAAAATGGGAAAATGAAGAGCAATTAGAGCAACTATATTCTTAAAGAATAATATTATTATTGAATTCAAATGTTTTTTTTAAGTCGTACTCATGTTTCCTTTTTTATTATAAAATATAAAGTAGTACAAAGATCTATTCATTACAATATAATAACCAGTATTCTTAAAAAATATTATTATTATTGAATTCAAATGTTTTTTTCACATTATTAATGGAAAACAAATGGGAAAATGAAGAGCAATTAGAGCAACTATATTTTTAAAGAATAATATTATTATTGAATTCAAATGTTTTTTTTAAAAAGTCATAGTCTTGTTTCCTTTTTATTATAAAATTTATAAAGTAGTACAAAGATCTATTCATTACAATATAATAACCAAACTATCTCTTAACAGAGATTTAACATTTGTCTCTAATTTCTCTACGGTATCACAACAACCTAAGCTATGAAAAACATTAATTTGCATTTATATATATTTTTAATTTCTCTAGGGTATCACAATAACCAAAGCTATAAACAACATTATAAAATATAAAGTAGTAAAAAGATCTATTCATTACAATATCTAGGGTATCACAACCACCTAAGCTATGAAAAACATTAATTTGCATAATTTATATATATTTTTAATTTCTCTAGGGTATCACAATAACTAGAGTTATAAACAACATTATAAAATATAAAGTAGTACAAAGATCTATTCATTACAATATAATAACCAAGCTATCTCTTAAGAGATAGAGATTTAAAATTTGTCTCTATTTTCTTGAGGGTATCACAACCACCTAAGCTATGAAAAACATTAATTTGTATTTATATATTTTTTAATTTCTCTAGGGTATCACAATAACCAAAGCTATAAACAACATTAATTTGCATAAGTCTCTTGAACTAGGGTCATTAATTTGCAAGTCCCTTGAACTAGGGTGCGATGAAAAACATTAATTTGTATTTATATATTTTTTAATTTCTCTAGGGTATCACAATAACCAAAGCTATAAACAACATTAATTTGCATAAGTCCCTTGAACTAGGGTCATTCATTTGCAAGTCCCTTGAACTAGGGTGCGACAAATCACACTTTCCTTCAATGTTTTCCTTTTTATGATCTTAGTGTCTTCTAATGGTTGGATTTTGGAGAAGCTTTCTTCCTGTTTCCCTCTCTCCATCCAAGATCGGTTTGAGGTGAAGGATCAAATTTATAACTATGGATTCAAGAGACTCCATTGTTGATGAATCATAATTCTTTTTGATTTCTTTTGCTTGTGAAATTGATGAAACCATATGAACAAATCATCTATTGACTTGACCTTTGAAGAATTCAATGACTTGACCTTTGAAGAGTTCAATGACTTGAACTTTGAAGAGCTCAAAACAAGTGAATGTGAGGAATTTTGTTTCAAAAATTTCTTTGAAGATTCATGACATTGACTCTAAGAGATCTTGAGTGCTTAAAGTGAGATGAGATAATGATGGCGTTCTACCCCAATCCACTAGATGGGTTTCTCACCTAATTTTTTGGATTCCCTCACATGATCTTGTTTCTTTTCACATTGTGGCTTGACACCATCCTTGACAATGGCACCAAAAATGTAGAATCTAATTAATGTGTTGTGGACTTGGTGAAATTACATAATTCAGAGGTGTACCTAGCTAAACAGTCCACTTGACATTGCAAGCCTATATTAAATTATCAACCAAGGTTTGTAAACTTATGATGGGTCTGCACTGTATGTGCACTATGAGAAACTCCTAATTTATCATCTTTGTGTGAAAGAATAACTAAAATTCAATAACTTAAACGAAACATAGTTAATTCTAAAAAGAAACCTTTTTGCATAGTAGTTGTTGTGGGTGCCTTTAGTAGTGGCTGTAGGTGACTAAAAATAATAAAATGAATTCTCTCCTATATTATCTTCTATCCTCTGCTTGATTAAATAGTCAAATATATAGGATAACAAGCATCTAATAGGTGTCCCATCATTCCTTAAAACAAGGAAAAGGATTATTCTTCAAATGACACAAATACAATGACTGGATAATAGAGTTTGTTTGAACTATTTTATGATCAAACTAATTTTTTGGAGATTTGTTGATGTGTATAAATATTTGGCAATCCATATCCAACTTCTTTTCAAGTTAAAAATTGAAGTATAATAAATGGTGGAGGTTGGACTAAATCTCTAGATTCTCAGTTGCCACTTTTTACTCAATGAAATTTTGTCATTAATAAACCTTTATTATTATGTACCTCTTCAAATGATTTTTGGGTTTTTTGCTCCTTTTCAGCTTTCCATATCTTTTTGAAAATCTAAATTTCATTAAGAAATGAGGGAGATATGCCTGTTTTACTGAAACTGCCTTTTTGACTTTTTTTTGCACTTTTCTAGCAACAACTACATGTTGACAACTTTCAATTTGTTTCTCTTCTTTTCAGTTGCATGAACAACTCATTCCTTCCACAAATGATATTTTAATCCTTCTACAAATACTTGACATTTAATAATTATCATTCACCATAATTTAGCATCAATGTTCTAAAACATACAAACGTTTATAAATCATCATTAATCATAGTTAATGCTTCAGGGAATCAAGGTAAAGTTCATAAATATCTTAGGAATGATATTATAACATCATGAACATGGATTAAATCATAAGGAATGGTGAAATAAATAGGACAAATAATAAGCCCATCACATACCTCATTTCCCACGACTTCCCTTCCTATAACCAATGTGCATGGTGTTCATCTCTCACAAGAAGACATAAAAATACTAGATGAAAGCCTATAAAACTTACAAGACTTTATCCTTAATGAAAGCATGGACGTTACTATGATTCCTACTTTACAAAATCTAAGGAAATTACTTAAAACTGGAAATGAAACACAAATTGTCAATAGTTTTAGTTGCTTCCTTCATGAGTACTTAAACAAACAAGAGAATAATAGCATACATGCCTTGGTCAACTTTATTGAAGCTAGACCTTGTAAGGGCTCAACCAAGATGCCTCTTGATATTGCTTTCTCACAAAAAGACTACTTAAACATGCACCCGATGGTCCTCTTTATATAGCTGGAATAATCAATGACAAGCCTACTAATGGGATATTAAATGATCATGTCTGTGTAGAGAATGTGATCACTACAGAATTCCTGTTCATGAATGAAATCTATCAAGATACATATGATAAACTGAAAGCATGGATTAAAATGCATAATGGTTTTTCTTGTCCTGCGCTGGGTTCAATAAATCTCCCCTTAAAAATTGTACCAAAAACATTAAATGTCTCTCTCACCATCATCCCATCATCAGACCAATTTTGTGTGAAGTTAGGCTATCCATGGCTTCACTCCATAAAGTTCGTCCCATCAGTTGTGCATAAATTTTTAAAGTTTCCCTTTGGAAATGAAATCTTTACTGTTCATCATAGTGGCTTTTATCTCGTGTCTTCCTGAGAGAACTTTTCATTGGATTTCTTTGGCCTTAACCTATTGAGCCTATTAGAACTTGTGAGGACTACTTTTTCAAATCATATCAAAAGTTTAAGGCAAGCACATAGTAGAATTATCCCTTAGAAACATGCCTCAACCAATGATTGAGTCACGTATCCTTGACAAAACTGTGATTGAACCAAAAACCCTTCCAAATATCCAAGAGCAACCCATGACAAATGCTCCTACCATTTCCTATAAGATATCACAAGATAACAAAAAAAATCCCGTTGCGCCTCCTAAAATCAAACAAGTTTATAAAACTAAAGAGAAAGTGGTTGAACAACCTCCTATGGTTCCTTTTGTTCCTTCCCTAAGGGAAGTGAAGAAGCCTATGATTGAAAAACCTGCTCCTACACAAACTCAAATTAACAACAGATTGAAATGAAACCAAAATTCGAGAGACCGTAGGTGTAGACATCGTGCTATTGCTCATATGTTACAAAATCAAGAAGAAAAGAGAAACATTGAGAATCAAAATATGAACTTACATGAAGCAATGCATGATGATTCTATACCCTCATCGCAACGTAAACAAGAAATTTTTATAGACATTATCATTTGATCTCCTATTGTAATTAATCTAGATGATGGCATTGATATTGCAAAGATTGATGAACAAGTGCATAATGAGTTGAATTCATTTTTTTACTCTTCAATGAGATTAAATAAAAAATATCCTAAAAAGAGTGTTGAACATGGTATGTGTCCTAGTTTGGCACTTGATGTTGTCCCTTTGGCTAGTTGTCTTCCTTCCATATATACTGATTGAGACTAGGATGTGGATGACCTACTATAGGTTGACTCGTATGTGCCTAAGTACTAATATTTTGCATTGTTTTCTTTTCATGTTTCTTTATATGATTGCATGTGCGTAATGTGATCCCCTGTACTATTTCATTTGATGTATCTCTCTCTTTTTTTGTGCATTCCACTATTTGTATCTACATTCTTCCATATGTTGTAAACATTTTATCTTTTTCACTTATCTTGTGTTTTCCTTTTGGGGATGATGCAAGGCATCGAGAGATTTAGGTCTCTTTCATGTTGACCTGAGAGGGATTTTCTTTGTTTTCACTCTTTATGTGTCATTCTTCTAGTTCTATGATTATTTGGGAAATAATGACATTTCCGCGCTCTATGATCAACATTGTAGCAAAGATATACTAGCCACGAATCCATAGACCCCTTATGTATTTCTTGGGGGAAACCCTTCCCTCCTTTTTCATGGCGTAGATTTTTGGAAACATATGACTTGGCATATGGTTTTCCAAGGAAATATCTCATGTCTTAGGAGTAAATGTTGGCTACTTTAAAGAAATTGCTCATAACAATGGTGTTAGCAACCGCTTTAAAGTGGGGGCATACATAGATGATATATTTCAACATTTTTGCATATTTCATGGTGTGAATTTCTTTTTCTTATGATGCATCCTTTTCTTGGTGGTGTCATTGGGTTTGATAACCTCCAAGAGTGCGATATCTCTTTGCATACAACTTTCTCTTAGTGGCTTGATATGAGGTGAGCCATCCCATAAGTTGCAATCTATTACTCTTGATTTGTCCTCTCTTGGAGAAATTAGGCATGATGATCCCTAAGAAGAAGACCTTACATGAACAAAGCAAGATCCCTTTGGAAAAAACCTATAAACATAATATTCATATGTGTTTGGCATAACACAATTTGTTGGCCTTATGAAGCTTGAATGCAACCCTGATAAAGACCACCTAGCATAACACACCTTGCTTTCTTGTGGAGTCTTTCCTAGCATTGTGGTGCCTTATTGAAGTTTTTAGGAGGATAACTTTGATATGGTATGGGAGCCTTATATGATTCTCTCATTTGCCACCCTTTTGGGATACTCACCTAGTGGATAGCCTGAGGTTCCACTACCTCGGAGTGAGTGCGTGTGTCATTTGCATAGTAGACATCGAGTTCTACTTGTGAACATTCTTTGAACAAACAACCTAGATGTGTTCCACATCGTGTTGGGCAGTCATAGCTTTCCTTCCCCTTTTCTTGGGCAAACAGTTGAGATGTGTTCCACATCGTGTTGGACATTTGAGGCTTGATCTACTTCTCCTTTTTCTTCTTCGTCTTTGATGTTGTATGATTTTTTATCTTTGTCATTGCTACATATATAAGTGTCTTGAATGTCTACTTTAGTGAGTTTGATGTGGGGTCATACTCTCACTAAAATGGGGGAAAAATGTAGTAATGAAAAAAGTATTCCTTTTTTCTTAGTTTGGGAATGAATAATTAATATTAAAATGAGCCTAATGTTACCTTTATTTAGTGTTGTAATGTGTTTTTCACATTCACACTAAGTCTAGGGACCTTCTAAATAAGATGGATTTAATGGTGCCTTATTTAGGGTGTTGTAAAGTGTATCTTTGCACTTTCACACTAATCTAGGGCTCTATTAATTAACTGAGGTTAATTATGCCTTAATTCACCCCTTTAATTCAAATCCAAGCCTAATTAATTGCATTTTATGAGGGATAAAGTTCAACATTCATTACTAATATTACACAAAACTTACTTTTGCAAGGTATGTGTCCTACGTTAGTGAATTAGGACCCATTCACCACGTGGTGAATGGGTCCTCACTAGATCATAGGACCCCCTTTTTACATAATATTTCACAATCCCCAAAGTATGTCCTAGTTAAGTATGCTATGACACATTCACCACATGGCGAATGGGTCCTCACTTAAGCCTAGGACCCCCCCTTGGGATATGTTTTTGGTGATATTTTAATGATTTGAAATTCAAGATCTGATGTTAGCTTGTGTTATTTGAATTTCAAGAATTAAGAATAAGATAAGTATAAATACAACTTGGTTAATTCACATAGTTTAATCTAAGCTTTCAAGTATTCAACTCCTAATAGAAAATTCATGAGATCAAGAGTTCACAAGAGCATTCTGTAGACACTGAAATTTGGTCTAAGCCCATGACTTCAATATTCGTCATAATTCGTATTCTTCATGGTCATAATTAAATAATGTCAATTATTTGATTATCTTCTAAAGTTCTTCATTTCTTCATTAATTAAATAAATCTAATTATTTAATTAATTCTCATTTTCTTCATCTATTAATTAAATAATCCTAATTATTTAACTAATTCTCATTTTCTTCATCTATTAATTAAATAATCCTAATTATTTAATTAATTCCCATTTTCTTCATCTATTAATTAAATAATTCTAATTATTTAATTAATTCTCATTTTCTTTATCTATAATTAAATAAACACTTTTTATTTAATTAAATGTTACTAATTAACCTCATCTTTATTGAATTTCATCACTTAATTAAATAAATCTTATTTATTTAATTATTCTTCAAATATCAAATCTTGAATTAAATGAATTATTTAATTCATAAAATCTATTTTAACACATTCCTCTATATTTAGATAATTGTGCAAATTATCTAAGTATTCACTCTTACTTGACTCAACATCTATTTTAATCAGTCAATTAATTCTAGATTTAGTGTCTGAGTGGATTTCACGAGTAATCTCTTTGTCATATCATTCAGTCATCTAGTTCTAACTCAATTGCGTGTACATGCATATTAATTAAATATTCCTATTTAATTAATTAAATCTTGTGCATGCGTTCGAACAGAGTGTTGCTTAAATCCATCTTTATCTTTGTCATGCAAAGACTATTCTTCTATTTTGGAATACCAAACTTGAAGATTAAATCATTTATTTAATCTTTATTTCTATTTTTAGTTTTATCACTCATGTCACTACTAACAGTCATCATAACATGCATGTCTAATCTTTTTATCTCAACCGTCTATTGATCTTCCAATCCTAACCTGTCATTTGATGATCAATTTTCTATAAATTGATTTGTCTTTCATCATTTCAACCTCTCTCAAAATCGTGTGACTCTCTCAAAATCATATGACTTTTGAGCAATTATCTTGAATCTTCGATGTTTTATCTTAATCACAACACTTAGGCTATGATTGCACAAACTTTGAAAATATAAGGGAAAGAAAGACTACTACAAGCAAAACGGAGAAGGACAACAGAGGTTATCCATGGAGTTGCATCGATCTTTGGTGAGATTGTTTTATGTTTTTAGCTTATTTCCTTTGTTCTTTGTTGTTTGACTTTAGATTACATTAGAGCTTAGAGTGTAAATTATTTTAACCTTTGTTTTTTTCATGATGTTACATTTGGTGAACCTGATGTGAAGACACCATCTTCGCGTATCCGTAGAATTTTATTCAATTTTTGCAAGTTTTTGCACGGGACAATGCATTTGTTTGACGAAAAGATGCAACTGACATTTAGAGATGCATCTGCTTGACAAAACGACACAATTGACATATTGGACCACATCTGATATTGGAAACGATGCATTTGATGAATACTTACACATTTGTTATTTTTTGAGCTGTAACTGACTGGTAAAAATCTTGAGATGCATTTGCAGAGAAAAATGATGCATTCGACTGGTAAATTTTTAGATTTAGATTTACAACTTTCTTTCATGTTTTTATTTTTGCTAATATTTTGTTTTCAGTGTGTGTCTCGAGGATTTAATGAATTTTTTGTAGATCGATAGTCAAAGACCAATATCAAAACTACAAATGAATCTTTCTACAGAACGCATGTCGAAGACCCTAGTTAAATTTTTGAAACAGATTGTTTGGTAGTGTAGCAAATCTTTCATTTGGATTAAAATTAACAAGTGTCTACTATGTTTGGTGTGAAATCACAATTGTGTTATTACCCTTTATGATTCGATATATCGAAGTATCCTCTCCCCTTGCGCATTCGTTCGATCCTGGGTGTAAGAGAACCAATTATTGACTCTAGAACTTGGGCCTATTCTGGTGGGAAAAAGTACTCACCCCAGGATGACTCAGACCGGTAGCACCTTGAACCCGAGGGACTTCCAACCAGTATATAAAAGTGGGTTCTTGGGGAAATCCCAAGAATCACGAGTATCATTCCGACGAGATGGATCAAAAGGGACTCTCATAGCATGGATGATGCCCCATGAACGAAAAGCCCGAATTAAACACCTTTTTTTGTAGTGTCCAAAATCCCTCTATTTACTGGTGTAGCAGGTTGAACCTATGAAGTTGTCTCATATTTTTACGGTTCATGTGTAGAGATGAAAGTATGCCATGTGGTAGTTTCATAGGTATTGTAGCTTGGCTACCCTGAATGACGTTAATGAGCCATGGAGGGGAGCCAGTGGGGTCAAGCTACTAGTCATCCACCTTGAATAAGCGTAGTTGGGGTAAAACCCAAGTGAGAACACAGTAAATACTGTCCATCACAGCCTAGGATTGTACTTTTCTTCAGAGTCAGTAAATACATTGTCTTCTATGTTTTTTTGTTGTTGTTTTGCCAAAACTTGATCACATTAGTCACTAAAAAACTACAAACAAGTCTTGGAAACCCGCAACTGTTAAATTGAGTCACAACTATCAAAAATTTAGTCTTATCTGTCAGCAAACAAGTCCAGTTTAAATTGAGTCGCAACCGTTTAACAGAGAGTCACATTTGCTAGATTAGCTCACAATTGCTTTAGAAAGCCACACTTGTGATATCCTGTGACACACCTAAAAAGGTGAGCCACAATTGTAGTATGGAACGACACACTTGCCCCTGTCGCAGAACTATTACCCATGCATAGAAAACTTACAACACCACAACTAAGTCATTTTGAGTCACATATGTTAGAGTTTAAACCACAACTATCTAATACTAGAATTGACTTTACCAAAAACTGTAACTGTGAAGAAAACTAGCAATTGTCAAAAACTACAACGCATTTGACAGAAACTTAGGAAACCAGAATTGAGTGTCTTAGATACCAGATAGGTCAACCACAATAGTATCTAGCTTATGTTTCTTGATTTTGGACAGAAACCTAAACGTTTTCTCAAAACTTGCACATTAGATCTTTAGGAATCATTTTAGCCATAGGTATCCTAGCTACTCATCTTGTTTTTAGTTTAGAGGTCTTTGTTACCCTTAGGAGATCACCTTTACATACTCTAGGATAGGCACCCCCTTTCATATTTACACAACTTCTTTTCAGCTTAGAGGTATTTGTTACCCCTAGGAGATCATCTTTTACAGATTCTAGGATAGGTACCCCTTTCATGTTGTTAGTCAAACCCTTGATTCAACAAGTTTTGTGACAGAACCTAGTCGCCATACCCTTTTTCCAAACATGTGAATCCTTTCAGCTCAATAGTCAAGCTTGGAAGTTCACTTTGTCTTTAGTCCTAGCTCTATCATAGGTTCTTTGCCGAAACAAAATTGAAACTTGGGTTAAGCTATAGCTGATAGATAACCTCTTCTAGAGTCCTCTGATTTGGTCACCTACACTTTATAGTTTTAGACACGGTCATCCTAGACTAGTATCATTCTTACACATACCTTATTTGCATAAGAAAATCCCAAAAAAATAGGTTAGACTCATATTAGCTTTTACATTCCTTGCATTTTGAGCTCACCTTAAATGGTTGAAACTAGATCAAAAAGAAAAGAAAGAGAAAAAATGGCAGATCCCAATGAATTTGTCAATCCATTCTCATCTAGACCTCAGAAACAATTTTTATACAAATACATTACCAAATATTCACAAAGGTGTATCATTGTTGAGGAACTAGATGTTGCAGCACAAGACCCTGAGTTTTCCATGTTCATAGATGATTATCTAGCAAATGACCCTCAACGTCACTTAGCCAAATTGCTAGAAAAAGGTGCTAAACTACCTCCTGGTTTTGACATTAACACCCTATTGACTACATCAACTTAGGGAACAAACACCACAACCACTAGTGCTAGCATTCCTCGAGTGACTGTACAACTATCCCATTTGGAGGACCCACACAGAGTTCCATAGCTATACATACATCTCCATTTGGTATACCCACCTTGACACCGAGTTTAAGTTTCATTGTAGGGGCATCCCCGTCCAATCCCTTTGGTACTCTTGGTGGGAAAAAATGTTTTAAAACATCAGCTCCGATGACATCTACCATACCAACCCTCAATGTCACTAGCACAACCCCACAGACAACAACTATATCTAGTCATAATGTCGCTAGTACAACACCACAAACTGGAGTCTCACCGATAGGAGGAATACCCTCCTTTCAATATGGAAACTGACCTCACACTTCACAAATTCTAACACAAAACCCATTTCAACAAATTCTGAGTCAAAACCCATTTACACAAATCCCTAGTCGGAATCCATTCACCAATATCCCAAATTCCAATCCACTATACATACCAACATTCAATCAGAACCCCTCACAAAACCTTGGCTATTAGAACACATACATTGATCCGAATAATCCTACCACAACCTCGTTAACCCAAGTCAATGTCCTACAAACACAAATGCAGGCACTCCAAACACAAATGGATAACATGACAGTGTCAACTAAGAAATCCTTTTCAACAAAGGATCTATGCCCATTTCCCTTTGATAAATCATTGTACATGACACCTTTCCCTCATGGGTATGTCATACCTAATCTTTCTAAGTACAATGGGAAACGAAATCAGATATAACATATAAAGGAATTTTCTACCATGTGCATTGATGTCGCTTATGACTCCACTTATCTTATGAGACTATTTCCAAGAAGTCTTGTAGGAATTACACTTGAGTGGTTTTTAGGTCTAGACTATGGCATCAAATCATGGGGTGAACTGGTTGAGAAATTCATTGAGCAATTCTCCTTTAAAATAGACCATGAGATAAATATAGCGACCTTATGTCACACAACACAAGATGAAGGAGAAAATTTCATCACTTTCTTCCAGAGATGGAGGACTATAGCCAGCTAGTGTCCCATCGAGATACCTAAAAACAAAAAGTCACTATGTTCTAGGAAAACCTTAACTCAAAATTAAGGAGTGACTTAAGGGTACATTGCTGCACATCCTTTGCGAAACTAGTGGAAAAGGGTCTTATCTTGGAAAAAAGAACTTATTGACAAAGGAGAATTGAAGACACATACACTTAATAGAAATCCAAATTTGCAAAACACCCCCAACGACAGAAATAGGTTTTGGTATTGAAACAAAAACGTTACCAACGACGGGGTAGTGGATGCTAAGACTTTACAAGTAGGACCAATCATCACCCTTAGAGGAAACCACCCCTCTACCAACATACTTAATGCCATCGACCTAAAACCAAACACCACTCAAAACACCCAATGACCACAACAATAGAGACAGTTTCCTAAACAAGAGTTCACTCCCCTTGGAGAACCCATAGAGTCAGTTTTCAAGCAACTGTTAGAGCACAAACTCATACAACAACATGAACCAAGACAGTATGATCCAGGACAATTTAATCCATCTTGGTGGGACGAAAATTCCTTTTGTGACTATCATCAAACTAAAGGACATACCCTCCAAAATTTTTGACAACTGGAAAATATCATACAAGACTATGTCGACAACAAAACTATCGAAGTTGCTGGACAAAAACTAACATCTACAAACACTGACCATAAGGTCTTTTTAGACCCACTACATGATCATGGGAAAGGAAAATCCCCTAGTTTTGGTAACAAGACCAATACTTCTGCCAATTGTGCTAGTGTCAAGCATGATTATAGTGGTCCCATCATAAATCACCTCCAAGCAGATGAAGAACATGTTGATAACATAACCATAAGGAAAACTCCTGAGTGTGCTATTAACACTCGCCGAACCAAAATCACTGTCCAAGGCCCTTCAACACAGCAAGTACCATAGACTTCAAAGTCACAGTATAACCTACTTGATCAGTTGGGGAAGATCCCAGCTCAAATCTCTATCTTGGAACTCTTGCGTATTTCACCTGAACACTGCTCCATTCTAGACAAGGCCCTACAAAGTGTGATTGTCCCAAATGATCTTGATGTCAATCGATTTGAGGAAATGGTAGGCTACTTGACTAATAACCATCATGCCACATTGTCTGAACAAGACTATGCCACTCAAAAGACCAATCATAATGACCCGTTACACCTTGAAGTCCTTGTTCACAAAACCAAAGTCAGACGAGTCCTAGTAGACAGAGGAGCAGGGTTAAATATGGATCTCAGTCATCAAGGCTTATGACGATGAGGAATGAAAATCAAAGGGAGTGGTAACACTTCCTATCAGGATTGGTCTAGTAGAGTTAGAGACAAAATTCCAAGTCTTGGATCGCACCCTTCCATACAACCTCTTTTTAGGAAAACCATGGATTCATGCCATGAAGGTAGTCCCTTCTACATACCATCAATGTCTAAAATTTCCCTACAATGGCATAGAAATAACAATAGATGGTGACCCAGATCCATTTCAATACTACACCACTCTACAAGAGACACCCCAACTACAAGTGATAGTCAACCAAGAGGCTTCGTCATCCAAGCCATCTCACTATGTCGATCCATCTACTCTCACCAAAACATCCAATTCATGATCACTACCATCCACTCTTAGGTTTGAGATCCAAGACAAGTGCTGTGGAGAATATCAAATAATGAAGACTTCCTATTGTGTTAGCCACTTGATTCCTCCTAAGTCTTATGGTTTTCCTACAACAGATAGGAGATAGTCACTAGTCACTATACATATTCCTCCCACTACAAATTTTGCAAAATGGAGAGAATTAAGTAAAGAGGTCATAAATGCAGAAGATGTGACTTCATGGCTGTACATAGAAAACCTAAAGAACCTCCCTCACTTGCTCATATTCCTATAGGTCTATATGGCAAAGGTTTCACAATCATGCAGAGCAAGGGCTATAATGGACACACTGGACTAGGCTTATATCAAAATGGGAGGACAAAACCAATCTTTGTTTCTTAGTGGCCAAAAGGCTTAGGGCTTGGGTTTCAACCAATTCAGATTGGCGTTCCTAGTACCACATCACCCTTAATCAAGGAAGTAACTGCTTCAGAGTATATTGAGACATCCGATGAACCAAATGACCAGACCTATTGTGACTCCCTTGAATCAAATGAATATGAGTGGGATTCCCTGTCATCCACATCCACTATGGACCTTGACCAAATGTTTGGAGAGCTGGACTTAATGCTAAAATCTTCACCAAATCCATTAAATTCCTGTCCACCAAAGAATATGACAAAATAGGAATGGTTTAAACATTACTATTGGGAATCTCTTGATCCTACCTCTTGGGAACCAAACCAACTCATTTTGAACAACCAAACCTTGGCATTAGGCCCACCTCAGAATCCACCTACATCCAAGAAAAAGACCAAAGATGAATTAGTACAAAACTTATGTGACTACATGAACAACTCAACTTTTACCTTGACCCCTATAGATTTTGACAACTCCAAAGATGGTATGCCTTTAGTTTATCCCCAACTCATTGATTGGGACCAACATGACACACCCATCTTAGACACTTTTGAGAGCGACGAAGCTATCGCTGAGTTCCTGGGATTACAAGAAGGCATACCCAGTTGTGATCACAAGGCTAGATTTACCATTGAATTGGACAATAAAGCATATTTTGTGGAATCTGTTCAACCCTCTAGTCGTAAAAATGAGAAAAAGAATAAAAAAGATAAAAAAGACGAGTCTCTAGGTGAAAACTGAAAGACACCTCTAGACGATGAAAAACCAAAAATAAAGGATGCATTCGAAGGCGAAAAACTCTCTGAGGCACCTAAGGATGGAGGTTTGAACATTCTCCCCATAGCACAAGAAAATTCACCCATGTTAGTGGAATAATCAGATGAAGTCAACATAGGCACATAAGAAAATCCCCATCTAGTTTACTTTGTAGCATCATTAATAGATACAAAACAATGGTAATTTTACAACTTCTTTGTACAGAGACAGATTAATTTTGCCTAGTCATACGCAGACATGCCAGGGCTGGATCCTGAACTTGTACTACATCATTTTCCTTTGCAACCAGGGGTAAAACCAGTCAAACAAAAATTGAGGAAAATGCACCCACAAATTGCTTTACTTGTTAAGGCAGAGCTAAAGAAACTCTTGGACGTTGGGTTCATTAGATCAATTGACTATGCCAATTGAATTTCTAATTTGGTACTAATCACCAAACCAACAGGGGGCATTCGCATCTGCACATATTTCAGAGACATAAATAAAGCTTGTCCTAAGGACTACCTTCCTTTACTCAACATTGACATGACAACAGGCTATGAGATGCTATCACTTAGGGATGAATTTTAAGGATATAATCAGATAAGGATTGCAACTAAAGACCAACATAAAAAAAAATTCACATGTCCTTGGGGAACGTATTGTTGGAATGTTATGCCCTTTGGACTCAAGAATGCTGGAGCAACCTACCAACGAGCTATGACTACAATTTTTCATGACCTTGTACACACTCTTATGGAGGATTATGTCGATGACCTTATTGCTAAATCGGTGACCAGAGCAGATCATTTATAGGTTTTAGACAAGATATTTCAAATGCTAGAAGAGTATAAAATGAGACTGAATCCGAAGAAGTGTGTATTTGGAGTGAAATTAGGAAAGCTCCTAGGGTATATCATTTCTAAATGAGGCATCGAAGTGGATCCAGCCAAGGTCAAAGCCATCATGGACATGCCTCCACGAACTAATATCAGTCAACTAAGGACATTACAAGGGAGACTACAATCCATCAGAAGATTTATAGTGCAGTTAGCAGATAAGACACATCCTTTTCAACATTTACCTAGAAAAGGCATACCCTTTGTATGGATAGGTAAATATTAGGAGGCCTTTCAACTAATTAAAGATTATCTACTCACACCACTAGTCTTAATGCCACCTATTAAAGGATGACCATTGATTCTTTATATTTCAACAACCCATTCATCACTCAGAGCATTGCTTGCACAAAATGACAATGAAGGTCATGAAAGGGAAATATACTATATCAGTCAAACTTTGGTACGTTATGAGCTCAACTACAATACCATTGAACATGCTTGTCTTGCGGTAGTATTTGCTACTCAAAAACTAAGGAACTATATGCTGAATCATCAAATAATGTTGGTTTCAAAGATAGATCCTTTAAAATATCTTCTAAGCAAAGTAGCATTAATAGGACGACTGGCCAAATGGGTTATGATACTTTGTGAGTATGGAATCCAGTATGTAGAAAGGGAGGCTATTAAGGTACAGGTCATTGCTAATTAGTTAGATGACACACCAATACAAGCAGATCACCCATTAGTTGTAGACTTTCTTGATGAGTTTATATCCATAGTTGACACAAACACAACATGGAAACTATACTTTGATGGCTCTCATACAAACCATGGCTCAGGGGTTGGCATACTGTTTATCACACCACAGGGTGATTCCATCCCTAAGTCATTCAGAATTGCATTCCCATGTACTAACAACATAGCATAGTATGAGGCTCTAGTAACAGGGTTACACATGGCAGTCAAGTGGAAAATTAAGAACCTACAGTTATATGGTCACTCTCAACTAGTAATTAGGCAGGTAAACGACAATTATGAGACTAAGGACGAGAAGCTTGCTCCATACAAATGCATGGTAGATAGTTTTAAGGAGTACTTTGACAAGGTTGAATTTCATCAGATACCTCAAGTTATAAACAGGGCAACAAACGTTATGGCTACTATTGCATGACTTCTAGACATTCCTAGCAACGTGCCTAAGTTTGAGTTCTTGGTAGAAAATTTTTTGGTCCCAACCTATGATATCCTAGATTTTGAGATGGTATGTAACATTGTTGGTCCTGATTCCCCATGGTACAAAGATATCTATGACTACCTTCATGCCGAAATCATACCCCCTGGCCTTTCAAATAACCAACGTAGGACATTCCTTCGTAAGTCAGCCAAATACACCATTATCAGAGACACCCTATGTAGACGTGCCTTAGATAATACCTTGCTGAGATGTCTCAATTTTGGAGAAGCACAAGCAACCTTGTGTGGGGTGCATGAGGGTATATGTGGTTCCCATTCTAGCGGTCCTACCTTAGGTAAAAAGATTATGAGATTGGGTTACTATTGGCCTACTATGGAAAAAGACTCACATTTCTTTGTAAAGAAATGTCGCCAATGTCAGATACATGGAGACTTGATACATGCACTAGCACAGGAGCTCCGTCCAATAACGTCACCATGGCCCTTTTCCCAATGGGGACTCAACCTCATAGGTAAGATTCATCCGACATCATCCAATGGCCACAAGTTTATCATTATCACCACTGAGTATTTTATAAAGTGGATTGAAGCTATTCCCATGACCTACATCACTGACACCCAAATTTCTAAGCTCATCTTGAACTATATCATTTTTCGCTATGGTGTACCACAATCCATTGTCATGGATAATGACTGTCCATTCAAAAAACAAGAGGTCTATCATCTTTGTGAAGAATTCCACATCCAACATCATTTTTCCACCCCATATTACCCACAAGGTAATGGCCAAGCAAAGGCATCTAATAAAACTATTATCCAAATCCTCAAAAAGACTGTCAATGACCTTGGTCGGGATTGGCATTTACAACTCAATCCAACTTTGTGGGCTTATCATACAAGCATCTGTACTCCCACTGGCGCCACTCCATACTCACTAGTATTTGGTTCTGAAGCCATTTTTCCTATTGAGGTCGAGATTCCTTCCCTAGGGATATCTTTAAAAGGTCACATTGATGATGAAGAGTATCAAGTTTCAAGATTGCATGAGTTAGAATTCCTAGATGAGCGACAATAGAAGGCATTGGACCATCTCCAAGCATATCAAAATCGCCTTTGTCGTATCTATAATAGGAAGGTCTTGAACATAAAATTTGACATTAGTGACCTAGTTTTCATGGACAATCCTAAGAATCAAGCTGAAAGAGACAAACCAGGGAAGTTTGAACCTAACTAGTTAGGACCTTATATTGTCACAGAAGCCTTTAGATCAGGAGCATATCAACTCTCTACTCCTGAAGGAGAACCATTGTTAGAACCTATCAACAATCTTCATCTAATGAATTTCTACGCGTAGCTTCTGAGGGCCTTGTCTATATATATATAAATCGTTACCTAGGTGAAAACTTGGCAAAAATTCATGTTGGTAACATCAAAAAAATTAAAAAATCAAGAAAATAGTAAAGAGAAATAAGTCATCCAATAGTGAAAACCACCTCGGTGGAAGTTTGGATAAGTACCATGGTAAAAACCTAGCAAACAGGTGCCATGTGTAGTTGACTCTGCTCCTTTTTCTACTATTATTCTAATCTGAGTTCTCTGTACATATCGCCTATCCTTGTACATATCACCTATCCATGTACATATCACCTATCCATGTATATCACCTATCCTTGTACATATTTCCTATCCGGCCTGCACATATCGCCTATTCTTGTACATATCATCTATCCCTGTACATATTATCAACCCCTGTACATATCACTTATCCTTTCTATCCATCCATTGTACATGTCATTCATAATAAATGGTAGTCCTTCCCATAACTTGGAACGATTGACATCAAGTCCATTTCATATCCCCCATCCCATCCTATTCCTAATAAATTGGTCTTATACTCAATTGGGGGAAAACACTTGACTTGCATCATATTAGTTCTTACATTGACTATCCTGAAGACATAAAACTAGTAGAAAATCCAAAAATAGTAAAAAACTTCAAAAAGACAAAAAAATCAAAACATGTCAAAAATCCAAAAAATAGAGTCAAAGTCAGTCGCACTTGTCAGTCTTTGTCATTAGTTGAACTACGTGCCTCTATGACTGGACATAGGCAAGGCCATCTACCGATGTGCCCCTAAGGGATTAGGTTAGTCATTTTGGGTTTGTCTATATAAAATCATGATTCAATCCATTTGTCTATAAGACAAGTTCATCAGTCATGTCAAACTATGAGGTCTCTATGTGTATAACGTAGGAAAGGCCATCAATCGATGAGCCCCCGAGGCCGCATTAGGTCAGTCTTTTAGGGTTCGTTGTCATGAACTACCACACATGTTAGATATTTTCATACACATCAAGCTTTTTAAAGTCAGTCTTGCCAGTCAAGTCTAGTCAAACTACGAGGTCTCTGCATGTATAATGTAGGCAAGACCATCAATCGATGAGCCCTCGAGGCCACACTAGGTCAGTCCTTTAGGGTTCGTCGTCACACATAGTCAATTGTCAGCACATCATATCAAGTCATGCATCAACAAGATCAACAAGTCAACAATTTCATCAAGTTAGATCAAACAAATTGCCAAAGCTGTAACTTATGTTTGCTACAGGATGTGTCCTTCCTGAAAAAGACATTATCAAAAAAATCAACATGTATCTTATTCATGATGTGTCTTTCTTGAATACAAATATCAGCAAAATAATCAATATATGTCTTATACAGGATGAGTCCTTCCTGCATATAGACACTGTCAAACAATCAATAAGGCCTCATACAGGTTATCACATCAACAGCATCAGACTCAACGTATTATATGATAGGTGTCTTTCTAAAACCAGGATTTTGTCATGCCTTATACAAATAGCCATAACATCGAAACCAGACTCAATGTCTTATCTGGTATGTGTCACTCCTGAAACCAGGTCTTATCAATCAATCATCAAAACAATCAAAAAAATAGATCAAGTTTTGACAAATATTTTATTGGCTTTGTGAATTTATGGCTTCTTTATCTTATCATTTTATTGGCTTTGTGAATTTATGGCTTCTTTATCTTATCATTTTATTGACTTTATGATTAGAATCCTGTTACTAGCTTTCTCAAGGATGTCCCATGAAGGATTTAGAGAAGCAACGATGTATCCAAATTTTGTTTTCTTTGACTGCTATTTGTCGACTGTCTTTTAAACTTTGGATTTTGAGTCATGTTACTAGTTTCCTCAAGGATGTCCCATGAAGGATTTAGAGGAGTGATGACGTCTCATGATCCATTTTTTATTTGATTGTTGTATGTGGTTTGTATTGACAAAAAGACTAGGGCAACTGTGCCCTTAGTATGAGTTAGGACAATCCTTGTCTGCGACTATCTGTTGTTAGCAAGTGGATGACCTTGTATGCCTTGATCTATGTCATATCATGGTGTTTTTCTCCATTGTATTAGTTAACGCCCAATGATGATAAAGTGCAATGCCTTTAGTGATACATTGAGACATCGAAGATTGCTAATACTAACATGCATCTCATTTTTTAATTTTGATTAATCTTTCTTTCCGCACTAGCATTTCTTCTTTTTTGCATCTTCACCACCCTTATCTTTTTTCCTCTACCCTTTTTGTCCTTCAAATCTTATTCATTTCAAGAGCACACTTGTGTTCTTTGAACTTTCCTATCCTCTCGAGGGGGCATACCACTACCTCCTCATCATCCTTCCTCATCCTACTTTCACTGGGGCATGACTGGGGCATTTTATTTATTATTCTTTGACCCAACGTAATAAAACAACATTGTATCAAAGAGGGGCAAATGTAGACACCAAAATCTGGTCTAAGCCTACGACTTCAATATTCTTCATAATTCTTATTCTTCATGGTCATAATTAAATAATGTCAATTATTTGATTATCTTCTAGAGTTCTTCATTTCTTTATTAATTAAATAAATTTAATTAATTTACCTTAACCTTGATTCATCTATTAATTGAATAATCCTAATTATTTAATTAATTCTTATTTTCTTCATCTATTAATTAAATAATCCTAATTATTTAATTAATTCTCAATTTCTTCATCTATTAATTAAATAATCCTAATTATTTAATTAATTCTCATTGTCTTCATCTATTAATTAAATAATCCTAATTATTTAATTAATTCTTATTGTCTTCATCTATTAATTAAATAATCTTAATTATTTAATTAATTCCCATTTTCTTCATCTATTAATTAAATAATTCTAATTATTTAATTAATTCTCATTTTCTTTATCTATTAATTAAATAAACGCTTCTTATTTAATTGTTACTAATTAACGTTATCTTAATTGAATTTCATCACTTAATTAAATAAATCTTATTTATTTAATTATTCTTCAAATATCAAATCTTGAATTAAATGAATTATTTAATTCATAAAATCTATTTTAACACATTCCTCTATATTTAGATAATTGTGCAAATTATCTACGTATTCACTCTTACTTGACTGGACATCTATTTTAATCGGTTAGTAAACTCTAGATTTAGTGTTTGAGTGGATTTCACGAGTAATCTCTTTGTCTTATCATTCAGTCATCTAGTTCTAACTCAATTGCGTGTACATGCATATTAATTAAATATTCCTATTTAATTAATTAAATCTTGTGCATGCGTTTGAATAGAGCATTTCTTTAATCCATCTTTATATTTGTCATGCAAAGACCATTCTTCTATTTTCAAATACCAAACTCGAAGATTAAATCATTTATTTAATATTTATTTTTATTTTTAGTTTTATCACTCATGTCACTACTAACAGTCATCATAATGTATGGGTCAAACCACAATAGTGGTTTACAAATTTTATGAGGAAGGAAATTTGATTTTTCTTCCTTTTCCCCATACTCAATGGGTTCGATCGAACTCTATGGTTTGACCAAACCATCTTTTATGTTCGATCGAACATATGTGTTCGGTCGAACCATTCGTTCGACCAAACCCTAAAACACAAACAAAAAAAACTTAATATTTTAAGGGGTTTAGTCGAACCCATGTTCGACCGAACCCCCTCAAATAAGGCATAAAAAAAATCTGAAATTGTCACTGTCATTTTTTGCTTTTATCTGCTTTCTCTGTGCTCTGTGCATGTGGCGAATGACACACGCGAACATCAAATGGCGAACGGTGAATGTGAACATCAAACGACGAACGACAAACATGAACATCAAATGACGAACATAAAACTTTGATTCATCTCTCCACAGTTCATCAACCCGACTTACATATCTCACCAGGTTTGTCAAATTCAAATTTCATAGACTTCAAAATGCATTTGTAAGTTAAATTTCTAAACCCTAAATGCGGAATTTTTCAAATTTGTTGATTTGAAACTGCATTTGTTTGAAAATTTCTAAAGCCTTTTCAACATACACTATTTCTATGATACATTTCTACTTTGTCAAAAAATTAACATGCCCTATCTATGCTTCCACATTTTGCATACATTTCTACCAGGGCACCTCCAATTTATTTGAGGCATTATATCAAACAGTTCATGGTAATTTTTGATGGAGTATGATAGAAATAGTGTTTCCATTGTATGCACCCTATATTAAACAATTCATTAACAAATTTATTTGAGGCATTATATCAAACAGTTCATGGTAATTTTTGATGGAGTATGATAGAAATAGTGTTCCCATTGTATGCACCCTATATCAAATAGTTCATTAACAAATTTATTTGAGGCATTATATCAAAAACACTATTTAAAATTTATTTGAGGCATTATATCAAACAATTTATTAACAAATTTATTTGAGACATTATATCAAACAGTTCATGATATAAAATTTAGGGTGCATACAATGGAAACTTGGATAAAATTCTTCATATTTTGCCTTTGAGTCTTATGACATTACTCCAAAAATGGTTGGTGAACTAAATGTATGAATCAAAGAATAAATTTAGAGGAAAGAAACTATATTTTTTGAATGAAATGTATAATAAAATAGTTCTATTAGGATTAGAAGGAATGAAGGTATTATTAATTTTTTTATTTTACAACTCAAAAGAGAATAAAGAAAAGGGTGTGCCTTTTTTGTTGTTAATTTTTATTTAGTAAAAGTGAATAAGAACCATTCAAATGAAAATAAACCTCCATTAGAAAAGTCTTAGGATGTCTAAATCCTAGAATGAATTCCTCGTGTTTCCTCCTAAATGGGTGTTTTATTTTTTAATAGAGTTCATGCATGAATTAGCCCCTATATCTAGAGATCCCTATCAAACAAACACTTCATATTTGCATGAATTAAAGGATTGAACCTAAATGACATTTTAAAGAAAGGATTTATATGTTCTAGTGTCTTGTCATGGGATGCTCCAACTATTTTTATGAAAAAGAAAGATAAAACACTTTTCCAAGTTGTCTTGATTATGTATGTTCAATAAATAAACAATTAACATTAATATCCACCACCTAAAATAGATGACTTATTTTACTAATTGAGAGGGGTGGCCATATTTTAAAAAATAGGTCTAATATTCAATTACAATTAGCAAAGAATAAAGGAGGAATACATTCATAAAACTACATTTAGAACTAGGTATAGGACATCAAAATTATATGTTTGAGGCAATGCATATAAGACACCCATATACAAAATAGTACAAAAGAAAGAGAAAAAATGTAAAGAATGCGTGCTTGTAATCTATACTTGAGAGCATTAAAATTTTGAAATTAAACATAAAGAATAATAGGATTTATAAATTAAATACATGAGGCTATTATATAATATCAAAAAAGACTATTTTAAAGTTTAAATTATTTATATTTTAATTTTAGGGTAAATACTTTTGGTTGAATTTATGAATTAGAAATAGAAATTTTGAAAGGGCCCCACCCTTTTACAAAGACCAATAAAGAGACAAAAAATGATCAATCATATTGGCATGGAACAACAACAAGAAAAATATAGTTGTAAGTTAGAAAAATAACATCCAATTAGAAATACTCCACCAATAGTGGCAATGTATCTAATAAAGAGGGTCGTTTTCCCAAAAACATTAGTAGATCTATCATTTCACAACTTGAATCCAAAATTCTTCAAGGAACTATATCTTATTGTGAACCTTATCCTTTTCCATGAATTCAAACCTAGTTCAGGTTTGTAATGGAGTTTCCATCTTTAGTTTCCAAACTTAAGACCAAAGGGAATAAAGGGTTCCTATAATCATCTAAACTTCAACCTTCTTCATATTTTTAAATTATTAGAAGAAATGCCAAGAGGTGAATGTTGTAATTCAAGAGAATGGTAGAGGAAATGAACTCCAACTAATCCATCTGTAACATGATTCTTGTCTCTACCAATCTCCTCTAAATTTCTCTTGACAAGACCTTCTAAATTAGTCATGTCTACAAGAGGCCAACCACCCCTCGATTATGCTCAAAGGGAGTCTCAACCAAATCCTAAGGTAAACAAGGCTCCATATCACCCTTATGTATTTTGTTCAACCTTTCCTTCCTCTAAAATTCCTAAACCTATAAAATACATAGCTATCTACACATGACAACATGGTGAAAACACAAGAAAATCCTATAGCATGACATGTTGAACCCAAATAACCAAATTAAAAAATAATTTAATCTATAAGTATAAATAGTTTGATGGTAGAAACTTTATACATATAAAAATATGATAAATGTGTGATTATTTTTCTTTCCACTCTATAAATTTTTGATGTTCTTGGGTATATAATTGAGATGATTCACTCATAATGTAATGATAAAAAAATAGTATGTATGAAAGAAATATTTTTGAGACATCAAACTACCATTCTACATAACTCTCACATGGAAATAAGAATATTATTTTATTTTAACTAAATAAATTGTGTGTACTCTATCTTGAAAATTACTAATTAATTTTGAATTATATACTTATAATTTAAAATAAGAGCATCCTTTGTAACATGGAATAGATAGGTTAATTTTAATGAAATAAAATATGTTTTTATATTAAGAAAAATTTACAAATATATGGAACTCATACATTGAGAAATTGACTAAGATGTAACTCTATATGAGAATTAAGATGCTTGAATAATTTATACACCTTCTTTCAATAATTAACATTAGAAATTAATACTTGGCTCATATTGTATACCCACCTCCCAATGGTCTTGGAATGGATGCATTTAGATGGAGAAGGATTTCAAAAGGCTCATGGTACTTGTGGACCCCTCAAAGGCATGATATTTAACACATGAACTTTATTTATGAAATTTGGTCTTTAGTTGTTGGCTTCTAGTATGAATGTTATCTATAACGTGGAATTCTTAGTTGAGACTCTCAATCTTCCATTGTTGGTTTCTAGTGTGATTATACAATATGAGCCAAGTATTAATTTCTAATGTTAATTATTCAAAGAAGGTTTTGTTTCATAAGAAGAGACCTATGTTGACATATTCCAAGGAATGTTATTATCCACAATGCATGACACTTCTTCACATCTCTACCAAGTTCTAAATAGATACAAATTTTCCATTTCCATGGAGGAGATTGATGATTTAAAAAGAAAATATCATGCCATTTCTTTCTTGAGAAGTCATGTTTGCATTCATGATTTGCAACTTCCATCTTCATCCAAAAATAATTTTTTTTATCGTTATGTGCTTGATATTAACAAATCAAAACCTTCAGTTGAGCATGATCGCCAACACAAAGGTAAACAAGTGGAAACAAAAGAAAGCTCGGTTAATGGCTTTCAACATGTTGGTGGAAAATCTGCATCTTTTTGAAAGTGGCTTCCTAGCTTATCAGTCTTATGTTTAGTAAGGTTTTGTAATCTCCACTATGTTATGTATTCGGGTCACGGGTATATCTAGTATGATGTCTTCTTTTGGGTATTTATGTACTGATGTATTCAACCAATGTGCTTTTGTAACGTTGTAATCAGACAATTGGTCATTTGTACTAGGCCCTCACTGGTCTTTTTGAGATTTTGTAAAATTTGTTACTTGGACTGCAACTGGGGGTTTTCTTGTTGGTTCTTTCCCACCAGTATGTCTTCCTGAACCAGCTATATGTAAAATATTATATATAAATAAAATTATAAGTGGTCTCCCACTTTTGCTTAAAAAAAAAATTTCTTGTAAATTTCCACATCTTTTTCCTTGACACAATTGCTATTTCTTAAAAGATTTCTTATGATTTTTCATAATGTTGGTCAATACTTTACTGTAAATATTCTATAGTCATGCTCTTAAATGTCATAAGAATATGTCATAAGAGGGTTTCATCTTATAAATCTATAATGATATTATATGCTCTTAGAACATCTTAGATGCCTCCCTTGAAGCATTCAACAAATGACAAATAACTACCAACACAAAGTGAGATGCCTCATTTCCTAATACGAGGAAAAAATAATAAATCAAAATATTAGGATGCAAGGTTGACCTTGGCTAAGTTTATCATCTATTGAGGAGTGGATCCCAACAACAATTGTGCTTAGTGCTTACTACTAATCCAAGGAATACCTATTCATTTTTTTTTATTGTATGCCTAATGACTCCTCATCTCAAGTTAAATTGTGGGAATGGATTTTTATGCCCTCCCTATGACTAAATGGCTACAAGGAGGTGAATATGATATGGTGGAAAAAACTAAGATACAAGTTGGTTTAGTTCTCATAAACTCTCTAAAAAATAATTGAATTCCTACATCCTAACTAGAAATACCATGAGGGGTTTAGATCCCATTTTAGACAAAATATTCTTATCACGATCCCTTGGATTCACTTGGACCAACTAAAGAGAGATGGTGAACTAAGGGAAACTTAGTTGTATTGATAGATTAAAGAGCTTGGTTATTTCTCTTTCCATTGTCCCCTCTCCACAAAACACCCTTATTTAAGTAGATTCACAGTAAACCTATCTCACATATCACCTCCCAATTCTTTAAACTTTTCAAACTTCTTATTCCTCATACCTAATAATCTATCCTTCAAGCTCAACATTTCCCACCTCAATCAAATTGATCACCTTGCTTCCCTAATATCCCTAAATTTGGTTGATGTTCCTAGACCTCATCAAAATGGTAAGTGGATACAATTGTGGAATGATGCGATTAAATCTATTGCACTACCTTACTATGATCTTACAATAAGAATATGGCTAGAGAAAGAGATCTAGAATGGAAAAAAAATATGGATCCAAATAGAAAAAAAAACTTGTTTTGGCTTTAGCACTTACTAATAACTTTTCTACAATGAGTGGACGTTGCTTCCGTTGAAATAAAACTTAGAAGACTTGAACTTAATTGTGGTAGAGGATCTCAATTAAGAGATTGGCTACATTGGATGAAAGGATATAAGGGATACAAATTATTTTTTAGTTATGTCAAACATATTTACATTCTCGAGAGTGGATAATATCTATTGTTGATCAAGAGAGGTAGTTCGATGACAACTCTAATGATATTAAATCCATTTTCCTCCAACATTACAAATAATTTTTAATTGATCTAGTTGAAGGAGATCCACGTCAAGATATAGTTGAGGAATTGATTGGCACTTGCATACCCAAAATAATTGGTCTCAAAAAATAGGCACATTTAGATAATTTATTCACCCTTGAGGAGGTTGATATTTCCTTGAAGGATTTGAATACTCAAAAAGTTTTGGAATAGATGGTTTAGCTACACTATTCCTTAAAACAATATGTCCATTCATCGAGGAGGACTCTATGAGGTATAAAAAGTAGCTTTATCAAAGGGATCCATCATTTAAATTCTATTAATCAAGGGTTGATAAATTAATTCCTAAAGGAAAAATATATTTTTTTATTTGAGGGTGGATACTAATTACTCTTCTTAATACCTCCTACAAGATTGCGACTAAATCCATAGCTAAAATAATTGAATAGATGACTCAAGAAATTGTAAGACTAGAAAAAACTATATTTATAATAGGGAGATTTAAATTATAAAACTTGAATCTTTTTAAGGTATCTCATTAGATTCTACTTACTCTAACTTAAATTTAAAAAACAACATTAAAATCCACAAAACAAATTTCAAAGACATAATAAATTATTACAATATTATTTAAAAATCTAATTGTAATGAACATGTTATAGTAATAAATATTCAAATTTTAAATCTATGAAAATATATATAACCAAATGATCCTTAGTTTATTCATTGTTTTTTTTATGATTATTATTTTTTTCAATTTCTATTAAACTAGACTCAAAATAATGGTATAGGTTAAAATTCTTGTCTTTATCATAATTAGAAGTTGTATAAATTGTTAAATTATATATTTTTTAACATATATAAAATGTATGGTTGGATTAGTGAGATATTTATAACAAGTATGCAATATATTTAATCGTATAATTATTTTTGTAATAGAGATGAATAATTAAATAAATGCTATAACAATATATAAGAGTTAGATAAAATAATTAAAATTAAATATATTAATAACAAATAGTGATACTATTATTGAGGGTAATATAAAGGGGGGTCATCATACTAAAATAAGTCGCAAATAAAATCACCCGAGTAAGAAAAGTATTTTATTGATAATCTTATTAGGGATGCTAAGATGGTAATAAAAGTTTTGCAAGCAACAATAAGCTGACAAATAATAGTGTTTATGTGCTATGTAAACATGATATCACTATCACATTAACATTTCTATTATGAGTAAAGTTTAATATTATTTGTGAGTAATAAAATTGATAGAATGTTTGTATTAATTGTAGAGGGAGCCTTAATATCATCGAGTATTGTTAATACTCTTATCAATATTCATATCGATAGTTACCTTAATACTAATGTTAGCATACTTAACCTTATTAATGCTCATCGATAATTGGATAGCATTTTTGGCAAAACCTTTTATAGATGTTGAAATATGAGAGGAAAATAAATAAATAAATGCAAACCATATAATTATTCATGTTGTTATTACCATCAAAAGTTACATATTTAGTACTTTAAATGCCATCATTGGGTCATGAGGAACTATCCTAATAATCATAATACCATATTGACCTTACTGTCAACAAGAAATAGAAGTAGGAACAACTCATTGTGGGTTACGATGACATAACCATTATAATGAGAATATTATTAGTGTAACCATTAAATTGTGATACTTGCAAATTTAATATTTAAAGTATAGTTAATAGTGAGAGATGCATTAATAATAGTATCGCATTAGCAAGTTAAACCAACAAATTAATTAAAGAAAGGATGTTAATTCTATTGGAGATGGTTATTGTTGCATCATAAATGCTTAAAGCATTAATTAGCGTAATTAAAGGATTCAAAAAAAAAAATTATTGGGTTTTCTAGTGAAAAATTATGGGCATAACAATTATATATTTTTTAACATATATAAAATGTATGGTTGGATTAGTGAGATATTTATAACAAGTATGCAATATGAAGTCAAACTTTATTAGATTGATTCTTAATAAATTAGTTTTAACGATTCAATTTATAGCTTTATGCAATCTATAAGTTTAAATAGTTTGATGGTATCTAAACTTTATACATATAAAAAATATGATAAATGTCTGATTATTTTGCTTTCCAATCTATAATTTTTTATGTTCTTGGCTATATAATTGAGATGATTCACTCATTATGTAATGATAAAATTCATCCTCATATGGAGGATTTTATATTATCTTCCATTAAATTCATCCTCTTTATGAGATTCTTATGGAATATTGATATTCTAGTGTGAATTCTTAATTTTAGACATATCTTAACTAGATAAATTTAGGTTCAATGAAGGCAATAGAAATTTTTTTTCACTTACATAATCCTATTTTTAAGTTCATTTATGTTAACAACTATTAGATTAGATATTTTTATCCCCAATTATTTTCAAATAATTTTACACTAATCTTTGTTTTCTTATTGTTTCTTTCATTGTTTCATTTAAAATTTGAACCATTTAAGGATGCTATGTTATAGATTATAGTTGTCTTCCAATTATTTTTAAATTGTTAATGGTATGAAAATATTATTGATGAGTAGATGAATTATTACAACTATTTTAGATAAATATATTCTCTATATCTAGATATATTATTTACCAAGGTCTCATTGCTTCTTTAGGTGTACATACATATATAACATGGAAAATGAAGATGTTCCACCTGTAGAAAATTTGTTTGGAAATACCACTAGTGAGATTAAAAAATTGAGAGATTCATTAGCATAGGGTGCAAACCCGGGGATATATAGTGAACCATGCATGTTAATATTGCATAGTCTAGAAAAACTAAAAGATGAACTTGAGAGGACTAATGCATATTCCCTAGATAGAGTAGTTGCTATTCTTTCCCACATGTGGGAAGAAGTACATGGTGATGTTCCCCTTAAACAAATACATGATAGTGTCACCAAAGAAATGATAAAAGCCACTTGTTTTCCATTTTATCAAAATGTTTGTAAGGTTAGGGGATACCAGGTCACTAGATGTGTCTATCATGCTATGGCCTCATTGATCTACCCATAATTTCTCGTAACACATGGTCTATACCCAAACAATGACCAGATTCCATTGTATTTTGTTCAGCAGTTGTATGTTGAGGTCCATTTGGGCCTCAAAGTTAACTACTTGGACATTCCACCATATGCTAGTTAGGGGCGTGGCAGGATTGTTGATAGGCCTACCTATCATCGAGAAGATAGACCACCCCTAGTGTTTAGGGTATTGGTTGGTGAGAGGTCTCTTGCTCTCACCCCAACTCTAGCCCCCATAGCAGATGAGGTTGTCGTTGCTTCCCAAAAGGAAGCAATTGACACTGTAGGTGACATTGCGACTGCCACCACTAGGATATATGATGATCGTGTAGGTCAGTATTTGATGTCCAAACATTCCTAATCCATGCCATTTTAAGCACAATGGACCACCATGGATCCTTTTACAGTGGTTGACATCCCTACTCCTACACAACTTGATGCACTTACAGGAGATATGGTGTTGAAAAATGAGGTGTTTTCTTAGCTTAATACTCTGTAAGACTTTAATATTACTGATCTAAGTAAGCTCTTTCTTTGTTACATAAATTATTTGTGGGTGATTATCTTGATTAATTCATTTTACTATTGTAGAATGAAGAGAGAATTTGATAGAAGAACTAGACAGGATATTAGAAAGATTACACAAGATGTACCGTGGAGAAACCCTTTCGCTAAAAAACTCCACCAAGAATTATTCTATTATTCAATCTCTGAATTACAATAGCTCCAATTCTTGCTTGAGAATGCTTCTTCTGTCTTCACCAATCTTCTTCACACTTGCAATAACAATTATTCAAACTCTCTTCAACTTGAATGATATATAGAGACAATATGCAACCTTGTAATCTCCAAATAGTGATAATTACAATGCACAAGCTCAAGCCTTAGAAAAGGTACGCCATATTGCTTCAAGTTGAGTTCTACCATGAAGAACAAAGCTTAGAACATGTTCTTTACCCATTTGGGCGTCCCAAACTAAAGCTACAACTCATCCTTCACTTCGGTGATAATTACAAAGCTCTTCCTCAAAGATGGCGCCCAAAAGAGGGTCCCACTTAATAGAGCCTTCATAAATATCTTATCATGCATTGGATTTAATTCCAAGAAAGCATCTTGGGCACCCAAGTTAGCTCCAAGTGATTTCTTGTTAACTGAAACATTTACTCAACACCATTCCCAAAGAATGGTCATCCCCTGTTAACTGGAGGTAGTCCTTGTTATCTGTCATATAACTCAATGTTATTAGCCATGCATTCCAAGTTAACTGAATTTAACTAACATACAATTGAAACTAACTGAAGACAACTGAACCATAACTGAACTAAACTGAACTGAATTGAACTGAATTGAACTAAACTAAACTAAACTAAACTAAACTAATTCTGAACTGAACTGATCTGAACTAAACTGAACTGAACTTCAAGCATGGAAACATCAAATCCTAACTCTTAGGATCACATGCATTCAGAAGTGTTAACTGTTACTCCGTATAGTTAACTGAACACAAGGTGAGTGACACCTTACCATGTGTGCACCCACATGTTCCTATTATTTAGGAATAACTACAAATGTCAATTTCATGATTTGTTTCATCAAATATTAAACTCATCCTAATCTTAGTGTTGTTGAACACCTTCCAAGAATCTAGGAGACACATGAAATAATTAATGTTTAGGATTTGCAATTAAATGGCATCCTATTTCCAACATATGGCACGCATGACTCTGCATTGTTTGGTTGAGGACCTATTGGAGTCATTTTCCCACATTGCATCAGATAGCGGGATCGGTATAGAGCATGTTAGAGATCATTTGAGATGCAGAGGTCGTTCAGTTCCAGGATCCCATCACTCTCAGCCGAGCACTAGTGTGCATTAGGATCCACCTACAGTTCATTCAAAAGCTGCACAGACTATGGGTTTTACTGATATGTTGATTGGTTCTGGTTCATCATCGCCGATGCCATCTCACCTTCATAGTCCTCTACATTCATCATTTCTGGCATGACATGGGATAGATCAGATGGATGCAAATGTTGATTCATCACTTGACCATTTGGTGGATATGGTGGAGGCCATTGTTTCAGAGGACTTAGGTCATCCAATATCAGATGATGTGCATGTATGTGTGCATGTACATGTTTCAATTCTTTTTTCATCATTTTTAATTTTTTAAAAAAACTAGATATTCATGTAAGTTGATATATATATGTATATATATTGTTATAGGTGGACATACCTCATATCACTCCTAGCCTTGGTCCAGATCATGTGCATGATCGATGTGACTCTGTGGATGAATCTGCTGCTAGTGGACATGTGAGTTTTACATTTTTATATAATCATACGTGTATATGTACATGCAATATTTATGTATGATTAGATCTAGATTGATATTTAAAAATACAAGTTCATTTAAAAATAACTTTCATAAAATTTATCTAATATAAATTATATGTATTTAACACATCTTGTACACAATTTTATTTGCAGGGCTCAACACATCCATCAGAGCAGGACCGTTCTCATTTAGATGGCCATTCGACTAGGAGTAGACATTCATATTAGGCCATGCACACTAGATTTATGATCTTTACCACATGTATTTACTTATACATGATGATCTTTAGTATTTGAGATTTGATGATCTCTATCTTACATTTGCTTATATGATATACATACATTTGCTTATTTGTTGATCTTTAGTATTCGACATTTGATGATCTTTAGTTTAAATTTTGCTTATATGATATGTACATATATTTTCTTATATGATATATACATACATTTTCCTCTTTGCTTATAATATGTGTTATGTTTATATGTATTGAATCCCTTTACATGTATGTACATGTGTTTGCTTATGGTTTAAACATGTTTACACATAATATTTGTATGCATTTGCTTTAAATATTCAATATACATACATGTTTTCTTATTTTATGATCTCTTACAACTTATATTTCCTTATATTCAATACACATTTGATCTCTAGTGGAATTTTAGGGAAATCAATGCCACTTTATAATTAAGTTCAGTCATGTTGATCACAATAAATATTTTTTTAAAAATGACTTAAGCAACATGAACCATTGAGTTGAGAACAAGATATAATATTTTTGACAAGTAACTTGAAATTCAATTCAAATATAATTGAGAAAATTCAATTCCAATTATACCTCTATTATACATTTTTGACAAGTAACTTGAAATTCAATTCAAATATAATGAAGAAAATTTAATTCAAATTATACCTCTATTATACATTTTTGACAAGTAACTTGAAATTCAATTCAAATATAATTAAGAAAATTCAATTCAAATTATACCTCTAATATACATTTTGACACTTTAACAAAATTCTAAAATTACTAGATATGTTGTGCATACCTATGAATTAAATAACAACAAACTCCACAATGAAATAACATGTTTGTTTACTACTTGATTCATTTAAAATAGGATGTAGTTATTCCATGTACACTAGAATAACTTTTTTCCCATCCCATATGCATATAAATAGAAGCTTATTTTTCATTATTCCAGATATCAAATTGCAAGATTAATTCTCATTTATATCACTTGGAGCTAGATTTTGGAGAAGAAGTTTTGCACATTTATCAAGGAGGCAAATATTGAGCTCAATTTTTTTTCATTTTTATCAATCAAGGCAAAATTTGGAGGATAATTTAACTAAGTTGGTAGAGGACTTGTTTTGAGTCATCTTTAAGTTGAAGAAGAAAATGGGACAACAAAGAAAAATAAAAAAGCTGTCTCAATGAAAATTGTCAAAAGAAGAAGAAAAAAGTAGGCGTGAACAAAACTTGGAAAATTATCATAAAAAGAAACAAGGTACATGCTTGTTTCTTCTCTCTCTCACTCTCAAGTGTGTGTTTAGGAATTTTACTTTGAAAAAACATGAGTATTCATTTGATGGGATGGAATCCATAATGTGCATTACTCCACCCAATAATTTGGTTAGTACACCTAAACATAAATTTGTATGTGCATACATTTTGCATTGGCTTTCTTATTAAAATTAGAAATGTTTAATGTATGACCATTTTTCAACTTACAATACCCCAACTTAAAATGTACTCTTAAACTAAAATATTGTACATTAAATCATTCCCTACAAACCTTACACTTATCTTTTACCAATACCTTTGTTTAATGTTTTGTCATCACATTATCATTGTTGAGTATTGCATCTACACAATTTTTCTCTTTACTTTGTTCATGAAGAAAATGATAGTGTACTTCAATACATTCTTACTTCTCCAATGAAACCTTAAATTTTGTGTCCCTCACTATGCCACTTTGATTTTCATAATTTTTCAACCACATTAATTATTTTATGGCTTTGAAAATTCCTATATATTCTAACTTTGCACTTTGAAAGAAACCATTATTTTTTCTTAATTATTCATGAAACTACACCTTCATGTACAATGAAGTAGCATTCTAATGTTGATATTTGGTGATCAATATCCCCTATCCAATCTACATTGCAACATCTAATTAGCTTAAGATTTTTCTAAACTCCCATTGAATTTAATCTAATGATTAATAATTCCTTAAAAATATTTTTTAAATATTTTAATAAATGCCCAATTCTAAGCTATAGAATTATTTGAAAATTAGAACTCAAATTATACTTAAAGCCAATGCAATGTTAGGTTTTCTAGAGACTAACACATGTATACATCAAAACTCAAGCTATATGGTGCCAAGGAATAATAGTTATATATGATAGATTATTCTTTAAATTATGTCTTAACACACATTTGTTTTGAAGGTTTCTAACCATCATTGCACTTGAATGACTATAAATACTTTTAAATGTCCTCAAGTCATCTTGGTCATGCAAGTTGCAATGTTTATCTGATCCTTGACTCCAATTCCTTAAGCCAAATCTTTTTGTTTCAATATCTGTGTTTGGTTTTAGTTGATTATTTGGGTTGTGTTTTATGTCCCATAAATTCTCAACTTTTTTCATCTTAGCACATATTGGAAATTTATTTGAAACCTTGAAACATCTTATAGCCCAATTTTTTTGGGGTTCTTTGGATCACCTTGTTATACTCTAAGGGTTTCCTTTGCTATATCACTAGCCTAAAAGTTCTAAGTCACTTGTATGCATAATCCTCAAACTTTGATGCTTGGCATGGAATTTGACCTATGTGTATCCTATCCTTGGCTATGCATTTATGGATTTTTTTTCATACATGTGCATGTAGTTGTTTTGTGTCTTTGGTCATTTCTTTTAATCACTTCAATGTTCTCAAATTATTTTTATGTTTTATGCTCTAGGGATTCCTCAAGCTGGAGTCGATCCAAATCTAGATATTGGATAAAATGAATCCGTTGAAGAACACATGGACCTTGAAGTTAGGGAGGATACCTAAGTTCAAACAATGCTTGTTGGAGAGGGGTCAAGATCACTTCCTTCTACTGGTATGGATGAGCATATAAAACTAGCACAAACTTCTCTCACTTGTAGCATCATGTTTTATCAGTTTATTTGCTTGCATACATAAACTTCACTTATATAACATCATCTCTCACTTTTGTTTGCAAAATTTTTTGTGACATGTAGGAAGGGCTCAACAAGTAGGAATTTTTCATGCTCAAGTCGAGCCAAATCTAGACATTGGATCAAATGAATCCGCTCAAGAATGCATGGTCCTTGAAGATAGGGAGGAGGCACAAGTTCAAACAATGCATGTTGGAGAGGGGTCGGGATCACTTCCTCCTACTGGTATGGATGAGCATATAAAACTAGCTAAGAAGGTGGGGAAACAAATTTCTCATAGAAATTTAGATCATTTACTTGAAATGGATATGGAGAAACTCAAATATTATGCCAACCAGCCTTATAATAAGAGAAATAGGTCAATGACTAAATTTGTAAATGGAATGATCAATCATCATTTCAATCATCTTGATACACTTGAAAAAACCCAATTGTTATCATGTTTACTTCTTCATGATGAGCTCAAAGAGTCATTACAATTGTTGGGTGTACATTTGGCATCAAATAAGAAGAAACACATGGGATTACAAAAGGATATTGTTCAAATTGTTAAAAAGGGTTTATATTCCATTGGGAAAGGATCTCGATCAGTGGATAAGGCCACTACAAGAAGGGTGATGTTGACATATATTGTACACCAAGATATAGCAAGAAGAAGAAAAATGTCTGCACTTTCAACTGAAATTGGTTATAGTAGAACCACATTGATAAAATATGAGAAAAAGAGAAAGTTTTTGGATGAGAGTTTATAAGGAAATTGTGCAATTATGTGTAGAGCTCCCCATTCTGACAGGATTGAAGATGTTGTTAGGAACTTGGTCTCAAGTTTTTCGCATGATCAAACTCATCCATCATGAAATACTAGAGATGTTATGAGACACAGGATTGGACCTAGTATTTATGAAAATCATATCAAACATTGGCTAGACATAACACAATTTGAGATGTATATGAACTTTTGTAATGCATATCCTTATATAAAGATTGGGAAAACAATGTTTCAAAAGTTAAAGCCATATTATGTGAAGATAAACAAGTTTTTTGAAACTTGTTGTTGTTGTTATCATATTGAATTTGATCTCTACTATCAGGTGTTTCGAAATATGAGAGAAGAAAAATGTGGGTTTCAAAATGCACCTCCTAAACAGGCAAGTTTGTTCATAAAGTCTATATTATGTGATCATGAAAATGGACCTCAAATAAACTGCATAAAAGGAATTTGTGAGACGTGGAAATTTGGCTAAATTTCCTTCAAGAATTGAGGATACTGACCTAACAAAGATGGTAAATTGCAAGAGGTAAGTACTATTTTTAGAGATTGTATTTGTTTCAATTTCTCATAGATTGTTATTTGGATTCTCTTTGATGTAATATTTCATTGATTGTGTGGTTTATTAGTTATTCACATAAAGTTATTTGGATAAATTTCCTTCAAGAATTGAGGATACTGACCTAACAAAGACAGTAAATTGCAAGAGGTAAGTACTATTTTTAGAGAGTTTATTTGTTTCAATTTCTCATAGATTGTTATTTGGATACTCTTTGATGTAATATTTCATTGATTGTGTGGTTTATTTGTTTCAATTTCTCATAGGTACAAGTATGTAAAGTTGCAAACAAATTTTGGGAAAGAATCCACAAGGTTGAACTATGTAGAAGAGGAGATTCCAATTGGAAAATTTATGGAAGATTTTTGAAAATTGATACAACCATACATACAACATTCCTTTTTTGCTAAGTGGCAAGCACAACAATTCCAAACATTGAGAGATAATTTCCCACGTGGAACAGTTCTATCAGTAGTTGACTTTGCAGAAAATTACTCCTTTGTACATCAAAAGGAGATTCAATCAGAGTATTACTTTTCAAAGCAGTTCACTATTATGGTTCATGTTTGTTATCAACATGCACAATCATAATTGGATGGTGTTGAGAGTACAGATGAAGAACGAGCCATTAAGAAAGAATATCACTTTTATATTAGTGATGATAAGGAGCATCACACACTTTTTGTCCAACATTGCTTTACAATATTTTTTGAGAATTTGAGAAGCAGGGGTGTAAAATTTGAAAATCATTTTGTATGGTCAGATGGATGTGTGACACAATTCAAATATTCACGGCCATTCTATGCACTTTGTAGATATCATAAAATCTACAAAATACCACATGTTTGGAGTTTTTTTAGAGTGGGCATGGAAAGGGTGAGCATGATGGAGTAGGAGCTTGCATCAAACGAGCTTTAAGAAAGCATCAAATGAGTTATCTAGAAGATCATCTAGACAATGCACATGATGTTGTTGAATGGTGCAAGAAACACTTTGCATAAAATGTGGTCGGCACATCTTCAAGAACAAACCGACACATTCCACAGAGAGTGTTTTGGGAGATATCGGGTATGTATAAATTACATTAAATCAAAAATTTGAATTTATTTAAATTTAATATATATATATATACATATTTGTTCACATAAGTTTTTTGTTGTACATATGTATCTAGGTGTGGATAGAACATCGATGCATGGTTGCAAGAGGGTAGAAAAAGAAAGATCTTTGCATTGTGTTAGGTGTTTAGATAGTCGCCATGGATGGATATTAGACACAAAGGATTACTCTTGTTTTTGCATTGAGTGCATTTAGGGAAACTCTGATTATGCATGCAACAATCAAGAACTTGGATATGTTGGTAAATGGGATACGGTGCCACTAGTTGTTTTAAAAACATATGATGAAAATGAGGAAGAAAGATTTGAATACATTCCTTTGATTTCAATTGATTATGACCATATTTCAGGAATGGTTAGAAAAGGTACACATGTGTAAGTTTTCAATAATTTAAATATTATATATATCTAGTTAATGATCTTTAGAGACATTTCTAATTTTTTAAGAATTTTTTTGTGTAAATTTGGTGTATAGGAGATTTTTTTGCAGTCATGGCAGAGTCGGGAAACATCAGAGGTGTTAGCTATTATTTATTTTGTTGCACAGAAGAGAGGAATAAGCTAACAGAACCTGAAACAAGTGATGGAATGCCATTTCCCACAGGTGAGTTTGAATTTATAATTTTATATACATTGTATTCACATGTGCACATTACATTGTAAACATTAAATATATATTGTACAAACCTTGAGTACAAAAATGTTGCACACATTCATATGTCTTGCCTTAGGTTCATGTTTACCATGCAGGTTCTGTTGTAGTGCAAGGGACATATCTAAAACAAGTCAAAGTTGTTCAGCATGGGATTCATTTTGTTGACTACCAACCTGATAACAAGGTATATCAATATAGTCACTTAATAATTGCTACCACTCTACATCTTCATGCAGTTCCACGTGCAAGTGGCCGAAGAAAATGGAGACTAGATAGTGATGATCATCAAAAAATTCTACATTTTATTGAAGAGTGGACTGAACCAGAATCTTTGACTTAGATTATATCCATGGTTTTCAAGTTCACTTGTAACCCTATACATGTTCAAATGAGAACTTATAGTAACTTGTACATAGGTGTAAATCATTTTTTGTAAATTACAATTATATGTACATATTTGTTCCATGGAAAATTCTTAAGTTCAAGAATCTTTGATAGCATCATCTCTCACTTTTTTTGGTTGCACATGTAAACCCATATATATGCTTTCAATCCTTATTTGAAATGTAGTGAATTTTATTAAAATCATTTTGCCTAAATTACAATTATGTGTACATATTTGTTCCATGGAAAATTCTTAAGTTCAAGAATCTTTGATAGCATCATCTCTCACTTTTTTTGGTTGCATGTAAACCCACATATATGCTTTCAATCCTTATTTGAAATGTAGTAAAGTTTTTTGAAATCATTTTTCCTAAATTATAATTATATAAAACTTATATTTGTTTCATGGAATTCTTAAGTTCAAGAATCTTATATACACTTATATACAACTTATATAATTTTTTCCATCAAATTGTTCCATAGGAAATTATGTAAATTTTAAAATTAAGTATTATCTAATTATAAAATTATTGTACACATATATAAAACATAAATCAATGCAAATAAAAAAATAAACCCTAACCCTTAAACCCTTAACC
>VDFB02000008.1:234804720-234919206 GCA_007258455.2 Sequoia sempervirens | reverse complement strand
ACATGTGGGATCATCTGGTAATGGCTATTGGAAGTACAACAACTAATTTCAAGATGGAAGACATGGTTGCCTCGTTGTTGTTAGAAGAAATGTAGAGGAAGTCTTCTGAGATAGCCAAGGAGGCTCTTGTTGTTCGGGGTAGATCAAAGGAGAGAGGAAAGAAGAAGGACAAGAAGTCTAAATCCAAATCTAAAGGGAGATCAAAGTCTCCTGGTAAGAAGTCCAAGGTGAAATGCTAGAACTGTGGGTAGTCTAGTCATATCCAAAAGGATTGTAAGGAGGAGGAAAATAAGAAGAAGAATAACTCTTTAGACAATGACTCTTTTCAGAGTGATGTAGATGTCTTCATTTCAGCCTTGGTGACTGAGGCATCAAATGATGTCTGGCTGATTGACTCAAGTGCATCTTTTCACATGACATTTCATAAAGAATGGTTCACTCAGTATGAAAAATATGCTAGTGGAAAGGTGTGCCTGGCAAGTGATTCAACTCTAGAAATTGTTGGCTGTGGAAGAGTCAAAATCGAACTCCCAAATGGAAGAATAAAAGGGATTGGTGGCGTACTACACATGCTAGGTTTGGCTCATAACTTGCTTTCGATTAGTAAGTTGAATGATGCTAGAGTGAAAGTTTATTTTTCGAATGGAGGTTGTAAGATGACTAGAGGCGCAATGGTGCTAGCTAAGGGTGCATGCATAGGCACTTTGTACAAGCTGGATGCATGCCCTGCTCAATGTAATAATGTCTCTGTAAATTCAAGAAAATTTGTTTGTGTAGAGAAGGAAAATGAAGATCCTCTGGGTGCAAATTCCTTGGAGGTGAAACTCCTAGCAGAGAAGACCATGTTGTGGCATCATAGACTCAGTCACATAGGTGAGAAAGGCTTAAAAACCTTGAAAAATAAACATCTTGTTGAAGGGCTTGTTGACTGTAACCTTTAGTTTGATTAATGTGAATATTGTGTTTATGGAAAGCAACATCATGTTTTATTTTATTCGAGTCCTCATAAATCCTCTGGTATACTGGATTATGTTCATTCTGATGTATTTGGTCTAGTGAATGTTCCTTCATTATCAAAGTCTAGATGCTATGTTTCTTTTATTGATGATTATTCGAGAAGGGCATTTGTGTACTTTTTGAACAGTAAATCAGAAGTGTTCAGTCGATTTAAAGAGTTTAAAAACTTGGTAGAAAATTAGACTAGAAGGAAAATCAAATGCTTGAGGATGAATAATGGTGGTGAGTTATGTTCAGTAGATTTTGAAAGGTATTGCAAAGACCATGAAATTAAAAGACAAGACTACGTCTTATACTCCATAATAGAGAAAATTTGTTGAAAGGTTAAACATGATCCTAATGGAAAGAGCGAGAAGTATGTTGAGCGGTGTTGGTCTAGAGTAGAAGTTGTGGGCTGAGGCTGTGGCTACAACATGTTACTTGATAAAACATTCACCTTGTTCGGCTCTTGTTGACAAAAAACCTTTGGAAGCATGGTCTGGTAAGAAGTCCTCTTTGAGACATATTCATGTCTTTGGTTGTGAGGCATATGCATATGTGCCAAATGAGAAAAGATCAAAGTTGGAGAATAAGGTTGTCAAATGTATCCTCATTGGCTATGGCATTGGTGCGAAAGGATACAAGCTTTGGAATCCTGTTACTAAGAAGGTATTGTACAATAGAACTGCAACCTTTGTGAGTTGAAGCCTTCAATAGTTGATCCATAGTTAGAGACAGGTAAAAAGGAAAATAAGAATGATGTAGTTGAAATTCCTTGAACTCCAAAAAAAGAGGAACTACGTAGTGTACCTGAATCTAAGGAGAGCTTTAGTAGCTCTGAGAGTTCTGAAGAAGAAGAACCAAAACCTCAACCTATAAGGAGGTCTACATGTGAAAAGCATCAACCTAATAGGTATGAATTTTCTATATTGGATTCAAACTATGCCTATGCTTTGATTACTAGCACTGATGAGCCTAGGATTGTGAAAGAGGCAATTAATATGTCTGATTCAAATTCCTAGTTGGAAGCCATGAATGAAGAAATGGTATCATTGAAGAAGAATGAAACCTGGGATTTGGCACCTTTTCCTAAAGGGAAAAAGCATGTTGACTGTAAATGGGTATTTAAAAAGAAGACTGGTTTGGATGGTAGTGTTGAAAAGTATAAAGCTCAGTTAGTCGCAAAAGGTTATTCCCGGGTGGAGGGAATTGATTATGGAGAAATATTTTTTTTGTAGCTAAGTTGACATCTATCAGATTTCTTTTGTTACTTGCAGCAGTGTATGACTTCGAGATCAAGGAGATGGATGTGAAGACAACATTTCTTCATAGAGAAATGGAAGAAGAAATTTATATGTCCCAACCTGAGCACTTCGTTGAAAAAGGAAAATAAAGCCTAGTTTGCAAGTTAAAGAAATCTCTGCATGGTTTGAAGCAATCTCCTAGAATGTGGCAGCAAAAGTTTGACATGTTTGTGTTGTCTTTGGGATTTGTAAGATCAAAATCCAATCATTGTGTTTATTACAATGCTGAAAATGATTGTGTGCTTATTATTACCCTGTATGTGGATGATATGTTGTTCATAGGAAATAGTAAGACTATGATCTATGATCTTAAATCTCAATTTTTTGCAAAGTTCAAAATGAAAGATCTTGGTGCAACAACGTATATTCTTGGGATGGAAATAAAAAGGGATAGAGAAAGTAGAAATCTTTGGCTCAACCAGAGTAAGTATATCAACACTGTCCTGAAGAGATTTGGGATGACTGATTGCAAGCAGCTAGTTATTCTAGTGTTGCAGGGAATGAAGCTATTTGTTGAAGACAGTTTGAAGTCTCCTACTGAGATAGAGGACATGACCAGGGTGTCATATGCAAGTGTTTTTGGAAGTTTAATGTACGCAATGGTCTATACTAGGCCAAACATTGCCCAAGCAGGGGGAGTTCTTAGTCAATTTATGGCTAATCCAAGAAGGCTGCATTAGGATGTTGTGAAGAGGGTTTTTAGATATTTGAAAGGTACCTCAGATTTTGCTTTGTGTTATCATGGCAACTCGGTTGGATCACAAAGATCTCTTAGCATTCATGGGTATGTAGACTCTGATTTGGCAGGGGACATTGACAAAAAAAGATCCACCGGTGGATACATTTTCATGTTATTTGGTGGAGCAGTGAGTTGGATGAGCAAGCGATTGGTTGTAGTCACTTTATCTACTATTGAGGCATAATACATGGGAGCAACACACACCTACAAAGAAGTTGTTTGGCTTAGGTGTTTATGTTCAAACATCAGGTTTAATGCAGGGCAGACTATGATTTGCTATGACACTTAGAGTGCTATTTATTTGGAAAAAAATCCTACTTTCCATGCCAAGATGAAGCACATTGATGTACAGTATCATTTCATTTGTGATGTGGTGGAGGAAGGAAAGGTTAATCTAGAGAAGGTGGATACTCTAGAGAATATCGTTGATGCATTGACAAAGCTTGTGAGCATAGACAAGTACATGTGGTGTGTTAGTTCGAGGGGCCTTGGAGTCCATGACCTTCATTAATTTTGAGCTTGGAGGAAGCCATTAAGTCTTCATCAAGTGGGAGCTTGTTGGAAAAATGTGCCTCAACTTGCTAGCTTGAACCTCTGTTAAAGACTTGGCATTTTCCCCCTTCATTTGGTCTTCATTGTCAGCCTATCACCCAAAAAATAAACCTTGAAACTTAAGTCACAGGGTTCTAAAAGTTTGTAACTTGGTGACAGTGTGTTGGTCGTGGGATCTTTGATTTCTCTAACCCTAGAACCTTGTCACGGATTTTGGAAGTTTCTTAACTTCCCGACTAGTTGATCTCCTTTGTTGTTGCAACATCTTGGATTTTTCTAACCTCCAATGGAGGTTGTAAAGTTTGGGTTTCTCCCGACTGGGCGACATACTTGTTGAATGGTGGGACTAGTCTGCGTAGATGGTGATGTCAGTTGTACGACAATGACATGGATGTTGCATGGATGGTGGAGACCACAAGGAACGACTGACAATTTGGTGTGATAGTCAAAATCGATGAATGAGCGATGTGTCAACACATGGCACAATCTCATTTGTTGATTTTACATTGCTATTGTAAATCAACAATCATTAGCTAAAAGATTTATTTTTTGTTAGTGATATGTTTGCATTTATTGCATGATTTGACTCGGGGGTTGACAGAGTGCAAATATAGTAATATTCTCTATAACTAAAATTTAATGTTGGGTGGCTTGATGCATGCTACTAGCGATATGTGCGGCCCGAGATGGAGGAAGCTTGTCAGAAAAGGAACAAAAAAATAAACAAATGAAACCTTAATGGTTGTTGGTTGGTTGGTAGAATTCATTGTATGTCGTATGAGCATTGTAATAGTGAGTGTGTGTAACGAACTATAGTATGTGATTGGAGGTCAACCAAGGGGATGTTGCTATGAGTTAACATCTGAGAGTGAATTTTGTAACTTTATATGTAATTGATTTACTGTAATACAAAGTGACTTTGCTTGGTGTGTGGGTTTTTCCCTTGTAAGGGTTTTCCCAAGTATATCCGGTGTTATCTCTTTATGTGTGATTTATTTTGTCTCTCCTTTTGTTCTATGAATGTGCATTGAAAATGTATGTAACTTGTTAAATGAGGCTTTTGCACTACTTGTTTGAGGATTTTGCATTAGGAAGGCATTTTCTACACCATTGCTTTCCTTACACCCCCTCAGGTAACACTAAGGGGATATTGTTGGCATCTGGTCAGTGCCCCCCTCGAGATTTGTGACATGGAGTAACCACCTCTCATGGATCCGTTAACTCTAATAGTTGTATCAAGAATTAATAGGTCAATCTTTTGGTACAATGACAACCATGGGACCAACACTAGGTTTTCAAAACTTCATGTCAGTTCACCACTCAATGTCTCAACTCTCACAGGTTACAAAGCTTTGATAGCTATATTATACTCATTCTTGCATTGCAACATACCATAAGGATCCAAAGGAATTTTTAAATAAGAATATGCATTCTTTCAAAACCTAATCTGTGAATGGAAGAGGAAAAAATATCAAACATAAAACCACCATACATAATGCAATGAATGAGAAAGAAAGTTCTTTTTTTCTTCTCAATCACATAAATATAAAGCAATGAAAACTTTGAGAAGGAAAAACCATGAAAATGGGAAAGAAATGTTAAAGACATAAAGCTTCTTCCTTTTACAAAGTTGCAGTTTCCATAATAACTCGAGCTTCCTACCTCTCTTTTTCCAAAAAGTCAAGTGAATCCTTTTGCAAGCAAGGAAACACTCATTGCTTTCCCTCCAAACTCCAAAATCAAAGTTCAAACTTAATCCCTTTGCCCATTTGCATGTGAATCTCTATGAAAAGAAGCCTGATAAAAGAATTAACAATACTTTGGACCCTTTTGAACACCCCTCAAAGAACAATTGATAGTCATCTTTTCCCAGCCTTTTTAATAAGAGTGTTATAAGGTTAAGGTGAATTGTATTTTCTATGGAGTTAAAAAGTCACCACTCTTTCTTGGTTGTTGCCTTTGTCAAATTTATGTCAAAAAGATTAGATAATTTCTATTTCTTCCTTTGAAACTTTGAATCTATATACAACAAATCTACAAGGCTTGAAAATAGTAATATTTTAGATAAACACTCAAGTAGCTTAGGATGCAAACAATATAAACAATATCACTAAACTAACATATACACCTCTTTCTTGACAAACATATATGTTATCCAATATCAAACCAAGGAGATTTTTCTTCACAACAAGCTTAAGTTTATCATTTAGCTTATTGAAATCATCAATCTTTTTGTTGAGATTCTACTAATCAAAGGTAATGACAAACCAAGGAGAGTTTTTTTCTCCACAAAATTTCAATCAAATTAGATTACTATTGAAGACTCTTTTTGGATCTACGTGTACCAAATGTGATAATTCAAAACATATCCTTTAGCATTTTGATACATGTATCACTCAAGTCCTATGTTGCACCCACATGTAAGTTACTTCCACGTTAATTCCTAGTTTAACTTTTTAATTACCCACTTTAATAGCATATTGTCTAATTTTTATTTGTGTGACTAATTATTTAGTCATTTATAGTTGACATGGTTTTACCTGATGATCAAATTAGTCATTTATTTAGTCATTTATAGTTGTGTTGCAAAAAATGACTAGAATTTAGTCATTTTTAGTTGTTTTTACTAAGAATTTTAGTCATGTAGTCATTTATTTGCCAAATTCTACTAGTGTGTGGATATTCCATTTTTTATCCTAGAGTCTAATTTATTTAGAGCAAGGCTTGACATTTCATGGCTAGACGCCATGAATGTAGTCACTTCTATGATCCAAAAATGTTTGCAGTTTCCCCATGAAGGTACTATGCACGTTGTCTAGGATATTGGATACAAGACACTAGTGGCACATGGGGGCTTCTCCCTTGACCACTTTTGGCCCACCCTAGTTAGACCTCTCCCTCCTAGGGGAGATATTTTGTATAGAGATTATAATAGATACAAGACTGAGGGATTGACACCGAAGGGTGGTTTTCCCTCATCTCCTTACGTTGTTTCTTCAAAGGCCTCTCTACATGCACAAAAAAAGGCTTTGTATTTTTCCCCTTTAAAGGGGAAGGACAAGCTTGATCTTTCCCTTGGGTATTCCCCTTCTAGTTCTTCTACAGTTTAAGCTTCCTCTTCCTAGCCCTTGGTGACATCGTTTGTTCCTACTCCTATGCCAAGCATAGGAAAAGGAAAGGTTCCCATGCTGTAGAAGTCGAATCCCAAGTTTTCCAGCTTCCTATTTTTCCCACAGTGCCTTGACCCACCCTTTACAACATGGGGAGGTGTTCCCTAGGGTTATTCCTATGTTTCAGCCTTTATGACCTCCATTTATTCCTCAACCTACTCTTAGATCAGGGAAAGGAAAGAGGCACATCACTAGTGTTTTTTGTTGCTTTTGGGCCTCCTCCTCCTACTCCACATAAAGAGACCATCCTCCCACCGATGAAGGTTTTGGAGGTTGATTTTGTGGTAGAGAAGGAGCTCATAGCCTCTTCTCAGGGCATCCCTTCTAGTGCCCATAGGAAACATAATCAACTTATGTGTGAGCGTAAGCACCAAAAAAAGGCTCTAGCTAAGGAGCACGCCACCTTGTAGAAGAGTGAGGAGGAGCATGTTGTTTCAATTTTCGCTCATGTTTCTTTTGTTGGTGCTTTTGCTGCCTTAGTTCCCATAACCTTAGTCCTTCTTTTGGCTTCATCAATAAATCCTAATGAACCTCACCCCAAGAGGGTACATGTGTTCATCTCTCCTTTCTTGGATCCTCCCCTTCTTACCTCTCTTCTTGATATTCCTCCTTTCTCACAACTCATGGACATGCCTCATACAAAGGTGGTGTCCTCTATGGCTTCATCTCTTCTTCTGCTTCTGCTTCATCTATGGGGATTATGTATCTTTGATGAAGCACAAGTTAGAGGATAACCTCACTTTGAGTGATGGTTGAAAATAGTCATCTCTACCCTTTGATTCTTGTTCTTCTTTGGCTTGCATCATCCTTGTGATGGAGGTAGCCCCTGAATCCTCGAAGTTTGTCACTACCCCTTTTATAGAGGTCAATAGTGACTCTCGAGTGTCTTGTCCTCTTCCCACTTAGTTGACACATGAAACTCCTAAAATATGCATGTTCAACTCATTGGAGGACATCTCAAATATTTCCTCCATATTTGAGAGATCGGTGACCTTAGTCTCACAATAGCTCAATGAAGACGACCTTGATGGGCCTTCTTCCTTGGCCCTTGTCATAGGAAAGTTAGCTAGTGTAGCCCTTGCTATCCCTCCCCTTCAAGATCATCCTCCCTCCCCTTACAATGATCTAGATTGGGAGTAGGATGACTTGCTGGTGGATTTGGATTAGGGGTGCACCTCTTCTACATATTTAGAGTATACTTGTGTGACTATTTGTGCTCCCCCCATACTTGTTTATATTTTTTTGTTCTCTTTCCTAGAGGACCCTTGCTACCCTTGTAGGTGATTGGATATAGGCATGAGAATCTATCATAACCTTCTTTTGTTTGTTTCATACTTCTTCTATGTCGTAAACTTTACTTTTCCACATCAATAACGATGCAAAGCATTGAGGGCATTTAGGCCTTCTTCCATGTTGACTCAATTTTTATTTTTTGTTTATCTTCATGTGCTCTTCTTCATGTTCCTATACATTTGGGGGTTGATGATAGTTCATACATATATTATATTATATCTATCTATCTATATCTATGAGCAGTAATGACCCTAAATTAAATTAGATCCATCGTCTCTTGATTTCTTCGTCTTTACCTATCTTTTCCTTGATGTTTTTGATTTTATGTGTTGTCCCCCACATGTGTGACAACATTCCCTTAATATATATCATCATGTATTTCATGCCATGGCATATTTTTTATTTCTTTTCTCTCCTTAGTATGACATGAGCTCCTATGCATAACACCTCATTCTAAGGGGGGCTGTCATATCTACTTAATTTTCAACATGGATTATTCTTTCAAAAGGATTCCTTGATGAAGGATCTTTCAAAAGGATCTCTTGATGATAGAATAATTTACAGAAAATATCATGTATTTCAAAAGGAGTGTTCTTTCAAAAGGGTTCCTTGATTTCTTGATGTTTTATGAAAAGATTCCCTAATGAAATAACCCCTTTATGAAAATCATCTTTCAAAAGGATTCCTTGGTGTCTTATATCTAATATTTGATATCTTGTGTCTTGATGCCTGAATATCTTATATCTTGGCATCTAGCTTGGGGGCAACTTGATTAGACTTGTCTTTTCTGTGACTATCCTTCAACACAGTTTGTAGCAACCACAAACCTACATGCTTATTGTATGGACTCTAGCCATTCTATCCATACTTATTAGCATCATCTTATATATGATTAGATTGTGTCTTATTGTTTCTTATGAAAATTTTATGATTTTTTGTTGTTTTTCCTAACATGTTTGACTGTAGCTAACATGTTTGTGGTGATATTGCATCTACTTTGGAGGACCAAAGACCCATGTCCTCTTCACATTCTAGTGGAGCTCCCCTTTCATTTTAGGCATACCAAATAAAAGGATTGCTTCCTCTCCATTTTTTTGTATATTCTCTTCTATCTCTTTCTACTTTAGCGAGCATATTCTTTGACACATATGCTCACTAAAGTGGGGGAAAAATGTTATGGCATAAATTTTCACCCTACTACAAATTTCCCATAATATACCCTTACTTTAGCCTTGTAACATTGATAATGCTAAAACCTACCGCTTTAAGCCTTTTGTCATATATGTGCTTTGTTATTTTCCATTGGTGGAAGGAATTTTGACTAGGATGCTTTTGCACCACACAGATGTATTTGTTTCATGCGAACATCCTTGATAAATTCTTGGGTCAATGGACATTGGGACGTTACATTTCGTGGCATCCACGAGTTGTAACACCTCCTGTGACTAAAAAATTACCTAAAATTGTCTCTTTTTCCTCCAAACATTCATTTTGAACTCACTTCTCCATTCTATTCAATCTCTCTCAATATCTCTCACCTTACACACTTCATTCTTGCAACTTATCACTTCACTCTCTCCATTCATGCTTCCATTCTTTCTACACCACCTTCTTGCAGGTTTCAAGATATTGGTACTATGTTTTGACATGTCTACCTTGTGCTCTCAAAGCTATTGTCCTTCCTCTCGGCTTCTTCAATCTCATAGAAGGGAAGGTAACACTTTGTTATTGTTTTATTGCATTATCAATATTATAGTTAGCATATAGATTGTCTTTTCTTTCTATATGCATTGTCTACTTCTTTTCTTTACCATCTTTTCATTATTTTGGTCTATTGGCTATCTATGGAGGTGGAAACACCAAAGTGAGGGTTTGACTGAGGTGAACTCAAAAACATAAACCCAACATTTTTTCATCTCTATGTGTGTAGGTACTTTGTTCGTGTGGAGCTTGCAGGAGGCTGGACCTGCCATAAGTTTGATTTCTACTACCCTTGCTCACTATCTCGTTTGTAGTTAATTTATTGCATTCATAGTATTATTCTTGTCACACTTAGTTATCTTTCTTATACATTCATAACATTATGTCATTTCTATTCAAACTATCAAATTAAAGTTCTTGGGTTGTTACCATATGTGTTTCAAGTTGTGAACTCTACTCTATGTCTATACAAAACATCTGCATATCGAAAATAAGCCAATGTGATGCACTATCATCCTTAACCTGAGCTACTATCCTCTGGCTAAGAGCCAACCAATTCATTATTTGAGACCTTTGTGATCTATTCATTTGATTCCTGAAATCCCTTATCCTAAAAACCCAAAAATATAGATTAACTTTTCCTTTGTTTTTCATCCCATATTTTAACCTTTGTCATTAGGGTGATCGAGGGAAACTCGTTCCCTTTAGACCGTTTTTGTATTGGGACTTGGGAGTAGTGAATCCCCTCCTTCACACATGACATTTGGGGGAAACCCCTTATAATGATGTAGCTTCATTTGGAAACTTATCATTGACATAAGGCTTTCCAAATAAGCTCTTGTGATCCTTTTGTCACTTGGCATTTATCATTTTCTACTTTAAAGTAATTGCTCACAACATGGTGTTTTGCAATTTCTTTAAACTGGGTGAATACATTGGAATTAATTTTGCTTCACTTTATTCACAAGGGTTAGACTTAGTGGTGCATTGACATTGACATTTCTTTACTTCACTTTGTTCACATGTGTTGAACTTAGTGTTATGTTGGCACAACATTTTGACCATTTTGTAGCACCTTATCAAGGTTATCAGAGAGTATAACTCTTTGTATGGTTATGGGTACACACCTAGTGAAAAATGGTCCTCACTAGACCTAGTGTGTTTCTCATTTTTCTACCTTGTTTTGGGGGCTCACCTAGTGAAAAACGATCCTCACTAGCCCATATGCCTTCCTGTTTGTGATTCACCTAGAAAATGTCATACTTTTCTATTGTGTGAGTCATGAACAACTTTTGTATGGAGCCTAGCATAACAAAAATTGTTAGTCCTATTATAGCTTTATAAGTTTGATTTTCATTGATGTCAAAAGTGTGTTGAATATTGTCTATGCTTTGATGGTTGATGTGCAAAGATATCAAATGGTGCAAGTCAACATTGCAGTGTATGTAATTAGTTGGTTGCCTAAGTATGATGCAGAGGTGGGTACACATGTTCTAATGTGTTTTTAGTATTCCTACAATAATATTTTTCTAGTTTGGTGTACCACACTCAATTGAAAGTTGTTGAAGTTATGTCCAAGGTATTCATAGTGTATATCGCCAGATAGAGACAAAGTGTTTTGGTCCACATCCTTCCATAGAGCAAGATTCATTCTTGCGATTTAGAAGATAAGTAAATAGAGATGTAAAGGTGTTATATCCAAGATCTCAAGTCATTAATCCTTCTATAGTGAAATTTATAACTGATAGAGCTCTGGTCTGTGCTTTGGCAATGCAAAGTGGTGATGAAGGCTTGTTGGAATGATCTACATTCCTCCAAATATGATGATTTGGCCACAATTTTATGTTTGAGTGGAGTTCAAGGAGTGTTTGTATATATTTTATGAGTCATGCCAACTCATCTAGGTGAAATGGAAATAATGTTTTATCATTTGTGTATACCACCAATGAAGATGTAGACTGACAAGCTACAAGTTTAATAATTTCTTATCTATGACCAACTGAATTTGTATTTTGCAAGCATGTGAATGATGTATGTGTAAGATCAAATATATGAATAGTATTATGGAAGTGTGAAAATATGTATAAGTGCATGAGAAAAGCATGACAAGATCTAGTATAGACCTAATGAGAAGAATTAATGACTATCGGTGGTTGAAGCTATAATATCAGTCATATTTTAGTTGTTCTTTCTTTCAATTAGGGAGTACAATAGCTTCCTTGGGTTTCAACCCCTAAAACAAAGTTAAGGAGTAGTTGCTTCCTTGGGTTTTATCCCAAAATCAAATTATAAATTGTTATTTACTTTTGAGGATGGATTAGGACAGTATCTCCTAGCAACATTTATCATCATGGATTTTCCCCTATGGGTTTTCCACATAGATTTGGTGCTATTTGTGTTCTTGTATGGTTGCTTTCATTCTCTCTTGTTTTGATTAAGTGGATGAATTCCTAATTGGTATAACTCATCTTCATTAGTAGTTAATTTGGATTGAATTTTAAAGCATGTTGATTCACCCCCCTCTTAGTATTCTAGTGTATTCAACAATTGGTGTTAGAGAAAGGTTCCTTGATATAGCCTAATAGCTAAGGTAGATCCTATATTTGAAACAATGGAAGATAAAGCAGTATCCAAGAAGAAGTGCTCTCAAGAAAAATAAGCCATACTTCAAAAGGAGGATGTTGAATTTGAATTTGAATTCAATAAAGAAGATTGTCTAGTATATTATGAAGGAGAACTCATTTCTACTATAAATGATTTGGATGAAGAAAGAGAAAAGAATGAAGAGCTCCAATTGTAACTTAAAAAATTAGAGAATAAAATTGACAAGTAGAAATTTCAAGTTGAAGAAGGTAAAAGAATTGAAGATTTCCTAAATATCAAGATCATTGATAAAACTATTAAATGTTTAAAGCTTGAAGAAGAGATTGTCTTTGTAAGGAAAGAAGTGGAGAAAGAAAAAGAAAAAAATGACAAATGTATACAGATAAAAATTGGTTCTAACATTCTTAATGAGTTGATCAACTCTCAAAATCCATCAAAAGAAAAATTTGGTCTGGGTTTTGAAAAAGGGAAAAGTCCAACTACCAGTACATCTGCAAACCTATATGAGAATTTCAAAATAGAAGGAAAGTCTAAAATAAATGAGGAGAAAGCCTACACTAAAGAGCCTAGAAGACACCCTTTAGAGATGAAAAGTTAGATCAAGATAGCAAGAAAGAAAGTGGATTCATTCCAATCCAGATACAAAGAAGATTCAAAAGTCCTCCACCTGCTAGAAAACATGCCCCTACCAGGTTTACTCAATATTTTCAAGGTTATTGTTATTCTTGCAATAAATTTGGGCATAAGGTTGTTGATTGTAGATCTAGGAAAAGAAGAAATGATTACATGGGTATAAAATCATTTGTACCTTAAAGATATGATGTTGTTTGATTTCATGGATATTACTATGCTTGCAATAATTTCAATTATAAGGCTACTGAGTGTATTAGAAGGAATGACTTTGTTTTAGAGCATAATATTGTGTGATACAAGTGCAATAAGGTTGGACATAAGGAATTTTTTTTATAAAAGTGGTTTTCTGAAGCCACTATTCAAAACTAGAAGAAGGAAGAAACCCCAAATCAACAAAAGAAGGGAAATGAAAGAGAAGCAAGGTCAGGAAAATATGAAGAAATATCATACTATGCTTGTGAATTTTGCACAAGATCTAATGAAAATTTAAGATAAAACATTATCTCAAGGGGAGCTATCATTGTAAAATCCTTTAGCCCCTTGAAAAGGATAAAGTGCTAAATATTTCAACATAGAAGACAAATTGGATCAATTCTTTTGGTGTGGAAGTCTGTTGAGTAAGTTTCAACCTTTTGATCAAGGTTCTAGAGCTAAGGAATGATGTGTAGAGGTGTGCTGAGTATCTTTGCATCCCTATGATGACAGTGAAATTTGGTAAAATTTTTACCTAACAAATATGAATGCACTAATGGCAAAAAGTTAGGGAAAATGGAAGGAATTTTATGTTTCATTTGAATGATTTGATCTTATTTACATTAAAAATCATTTGTGTTTGGGAGTGGAGAAGAGAATGGTTTTCAAAGCTATCTATTTAATTCCATACCAAACCCTAGCAATAGATTTTGAAGATTTTAGAAAGAATATCAATGGTGACCTCATAGGTGATTGATGTGGTGGAGAAACCCAGGCCTAAATATAAGAAGTTTCCATTCAAAGCGATGGAGGTTGAAAAAGATGGTACATTTCAAATATTCCTATAGATGTGGTTTACTCTAAAGATGTAAGAATCTACATCCATGCCACGTTGAATTAAATTGATCACACTTCATCATTTGAAATGGTTCGACATGAGCTCCTAAATGAGAATGGTGTGTACAGGCCGAAATATGAAAATGTGGGTGTGAAAGGGTTAGATATCTAGAAAGATTTTCCAAACTTTTGTGAGTGAAAAGAATGGGTAAGAATCATCCTAATCTACATTTATGAAGAGTTCATTTTGTTGGATAAGCCCTATATGATCACACAAGAAGCTATTAGGGAATTTACTGGTCTTTGTGCCTCCAAACCAATCTCAGTGCTGAAATCTATAAAGAATGAAAGGCTTATGGAGCTCACCAGTGTAATATTTGATACTAGAAACCTAACTATGAAAGATGTCATTGATCCTAGGGTCCACTATGCCTCTATGGGGATTGCATATAAAATTTACTTCACAAATAGAGAAGGTTCTGCCACCACCACCACAATTCATACTTTCCTATCAGATGGTCAAATAAGGAGCCATTTTTGATCTCTGTGAACTATTGAGGAAGAAGCTGGTGGAGAATTTTAAAAGGAGTAAAGGAACCAAATACAATTTCAGGTTTGGTTCACTAATCATTTTCCTCACATTCTATTTATTGAGTGAATTACCTAGTTTTAAAGGAAAAATAAGGGATAAACTCTTTCTAGTAGGGACTCAAATTAGAAATCACATGAGGGTTTTCAAAATAAGCAATCATACACTACCTTCTACTAGGGATTCTTTAAGAATCTATAAGCTGAGATGTAAAGTAAAGAGAGGATACCAGATGTCAAATTTGGTTTGAAAGTATAAGAAAGAGGTAAGATTCATGGTAGATAAAGATCACTATTATATGGAAGTTGTGGAACCTAGATTATTTAAGAAGCATGCAGAGGAGCATTTTGAAAAACACAAGGATAAGCTTCAAAAGAAATGGGGTTTTCCTACAAAGACTACATTTGATACCCCTTTAGAGAGTTATAAAGATAAATCTACCCCTCTGGAAGCCAACAAAGAGCCTAGAAGGCCAAGTAGGTCCACTTCTATTGCTACATCTAATCTGCAGCCCTCAAGATCTACACAAACTAGTGGTGCAATAAGAAGAGTTGCATTTGTAAGCCCTTCGGAGAAGGGCACAAAAGCTATGCATACTAGGCCTAATCAAAAGGAAAAAGGTAAGAAAACTGATGAGGAAGAACCTAAAGAGGAATAATTTGAGGATGAAGACACCTCTAAGTAGAAAAATAAAGGTAAGAAGATAGCAAAGGAGGGAGCAGAGAAAACTCCTACGATTACATATGAGCCTCTAGATTTTGGATCCATTTTGAATGAAATTGTTAGCTTTGGTTTGTTGAATGATGTAATGGAGCTCCATCTAGAATTCCTTTCAAAATATTAGAAAACAATTAAAATACTATCATCGAGTATATGCTCAAGGAAAACATATCTTTCAGTAACATTGTTGATAAAGCTTTAGAAATCCTACAATAGGCTTTGAGACAAAGAAGAGAAAATGCAATTAAGGTTCATGAGGAGATGAGACAATAGGAAATTGATAAGGTTGGGTTCTTTTTCTCTCAATAGGAAAAGGAGAAGATAATCTAGAAGCAAGCAAAAGAGCTCTGCACCAAGAAAATAATAGATCTCCTTATGAGCATCAATGATGATGTGAAAGGGAAGATTCAAAATGAGACAAAATAAGTCACTAAGAAGATAATTGAAGAAGTGCAAATTGAAGTTGATGTGGTTGCACAAGAGCCTCTAGAAAATCATGATATCGATGTTGAAATGAATGTATAGATGCCTCTAGATGAATAAGAAACTGATAACTAAACCCCTCTGGAAGATACAAATGTGCATGTTGTCTTTGACCTATAGGAAGAACAAGTTGTTTCTGGTTAGCATAAGGAAGATGTCTCTAGTAAGGAGAAAGAGATGGAAAAGGAGAAATAAAAAGAGAAAGAAAAAGAGAAAGAAAAGGAGAAAGAAAGTGAAAAGGAGGGAGAAAAGGAGAAGGAGAAGGATGCTAAAGAAGGAAGTTTAAAGAAAAAATGTTCCTCTCCAATGGACTCTATCAAAGATTTTTTGGCTCAAGAAATGCAAATACAACTAGTGGTGTCTCCTAAATTTTTGCATCTTCCCACTTTTGATGGACAAGTTAATTTGTTCGGTATGTATTCCTTGCATAAGTTAAAACTTGGTGATGTACTCCACTCCACAACACTTGACAAGAATTGTTATAACAACATGTGGAGAGTGTTGGAGTGTTGGAAGAAGTAATGAAAGTGTTGGAAGAGAAACTACCAAAAGCAAAAAGGGATACATCTTTGTCCCCTACACAATAGATGAAGCAATCAATGGAGTATTTTGAGACTTACTCATCTCATCTAGAGAAGAAGGTAGAACAAGAGTTGAATGAAAATAGATTGAATGATGCCTCTGGGAAATGTGACAACACTTTGTACAAGTTACAATCATGTATCAAAGGCATTCAAAAGTTCTTGGAGGAAGCCAAAGTTTTATATGTTTTCTATTTGAAATGGACTACAACAAAAAATAGTATAAAGGATTAGATAAGTTCTATTGAAGTGCAGATCACCAATGTAGCTACAACATATGATCCGATACAAGATAGTGATGGTTCCATAAGGGAACAAGTGGAAAGCTTGCACTCCCAAGTACAACAATTGCATGATCAAAGGGAGCAGCTCAAAGGTCAGGTGAAACAATTGAGAGTAGTGAGCCTAAGGTTGGCTTCACTAACTGGACTCCTAATAGAGGCTAATGGTGTAGTTTAAAAATACCAGACACCATCTTCTTTGGAAGATGCAAAAGCTACATATGTGTAGCTAAATTGTCAAGTCCAAACCCTAACTACAACTAAGAAATAATAGGATAACAACCTAGTTCAGCTCAAGTCCAACTACAAGGGAATCTTTCCTTCTAAGTAATATATTTTTTTGATGTAAGATATCTTCTTCTCTTTTTGTTGTGTATATATATGCGAAGTAGATATGAGGATATTTTTGTTGATAAAGTATCCAAACATCATCACAAAGGGAGTAAAAGTTGTATATATTAAGGGGGATCTTGTAAGTTTTTCTTGTACAAAGAAATTTTTTGTTACCCTTTTCCCTTGATGCTAAAGGGAGAGAAAAAAGTGCACCTAAGGGGGAGTGCTTGTGCACATCATTCTATTTTTTCCATCAATGATAAAGGGGGAGATTGTTGTAGCTTGATAAGTTTGATTATCATTGATGTTAAAAGTATGTTGAAGATTGTATATGCTCTAGAGATCTAGTTGATGTGCAAAGATATCAAATGGTGCAATTCAACATTGTAGTGTATGTAATCAATTGGTTGCCTAAGTATGATGTGGAGGTGGGTAAAAATGTTCTAATGTTTTTTTAATATTCCTATAATAATATATTGCTTGTTTTGTGTACCACACTCAATTGAAAGGTGTCGAAGTTATGTCCAAGGTATTCATAATGTATATCCTCAGACAAAGACATGGTGCTTTGGTCCACATCCTCTTATAGAGAAAGATTTAATCTTGTGGTTCAGAAGATAAGTAAATAGAGATGTGAAGGTGTTATATCCAAGATCTCGAGTCATTAATCCTTCTGCAGTGAAAGTTACAGGTGACAAAGTTCCAGACTGTGCTCTGGCAGTGCAAAGTGGTGATGAAGGCTTGTTCCTTCGGATGTGATGATTTTTCCATGTGGTTTTGAAGACATGTTGAGTGATGTCATGTTAAATATTCAAGTGGTTTGGTTCTCTGCAAGTTTAGTTATTCAATGAAAGAGTGTTATAGTTGGTTCCAAATGCCTATTCTTCATCAAAACATATTTTTGTTTTCTTGTTCCAACAAAAGATTGTATAGATAAGTGGTATAAGTTTGTGTGGACAATCTACATGTTTCATAGTATCTCAGGTTTGAAGCACATGAATATCTTCTTTTTTCCTAGTACCACACAAATGTTTCAAGTCAATTTGTGAAGATATGCTTTTGCTATGGCCAAATTGGGTATGTTGGTGATGTGTGCCACAAGTTTATGTTTGAGTGGAGTTCAAGAAGTTTTTGTAGATATTGTATGAGTCATGCTGACTCATTTGCGTGAAATGTAAATAATGTTTTATCTTTATGTATACCACCAATGAAGATGTAGGATGACAGGCTAGAAGTTTCATAATTTCTTGTTTATGGATGATTGAATTTGTATTTACAAGCGTGCGGATGATATATATAGAATATCAAAGATGTGAAGAGTATTATGGAAGTGTGTGAAGATGTATGAGTGTATGATCATAGGTGACAAGATCCACTACATACCTAATGAGTAGAAATGATGACTATTAATGGTTGAAGCTATAATATCAATCATATTTCAGTTGCTCTTTATTTTAATTAGGGAGTAGTAGCTTCCTTGGGTTTCAGTCCCTAAAAAAGAGTTAGGGGGTAGTTGTTTCCTTGGTTTGTAGCCCAAAATCAAATGTAAATTGTTATTTACTTATGAGGCTAGATTAGGACAATAGCTCCTTGGAACATTTCTCACTATGGGTTTTCCCCTATGGGATTTTCCACGTAAATCTGATGTTATCTATGCTCTTGTGTGGTTGCTTGTATTCTCTCTTGTTTTGATTAAGTGGATGAATGCTTAATGGTATAAATTAACTTCAAAAATAGTTAATTTGGATTGAATTTTAAAGCATACCGATTCACCCTCCCTCTCAGTATTCTGGTGTGTTCAACAAGTCCATACCCTCTTTTTGCATCTCATTTTGATATTGTATGTTAGTGTATGTTATGTCTTGTTGTATTTTATATATATGTGCATTCATTTTTTCTTATGTTGGTTTTCCATGGGATCTTGGATCGCAAGGGCTTGATCACCTCCCTCAATCCTTAGTCATCCTATCTCTTCAACATTTAGACAATCAAGCCCTTCTTGACATAAATTCTCTACTTTAGTGTGAGTCTGAGCATAATTTCATACTCTCACTAAAGTGGGGGATAAATGTAGCATCATAAATTGTCACCCATGAAAATTTCGCACTATGTTTTACTCCCCCTAAATTAATACCTATAAATACCTAGTATTTTCACCATTTAAAAATAAGAGGTGAAATTATATTGGAAAACTTAAGATCAATTTGCACTATTGAGCAAATTAAGATCAACATTTCAAAGCTTTATTATAGAAATTCAAGATCCTAACATCATGCCAAATCTTATGTGAGTTTATGTGTGTTCTTGATATCATTTTTTTGTGAGGGCTAACACTTTTTTAGGTCTTCAAAGTGTTCAAGCAATCAAGAAAGCAAGATCAAGACCTTGAGGTGATGTGTATGACTTCAATCCTTTCAAGAAACCATTGAAGGGTGGTGAGCTACAACACTTTGTGATTTAATCATTCCTTCCTATACATTATCATGTTATCATTGGCATTGCCATTATGGAAGTGGAAACACTAACACAGGGTTTGACCAAGGCAAGCCCCTAAAATGGCACCCCATTTCTTTTCTCTTTGAATATGTAGGTTTTAGGGTTGAAGAGGATTAAAGAAATATTGAAGACAAATTTTCCATTGAAGCCTTACATCTTATTAAGCCACAAAAACTCAATTACAAATTTATTTGATAACATTCTGAAAATTCTACAATTGGAAATCAAAAGCTCAAATATATCATCAGAGAACCCTAAAAATAGAGCAGAAGTACCCTACAAAGATTGATTCACCTAGGGGCAACCTAGTCCTACTACAACACTTAGATCCAACTTTTGGTGATAGGTGCACAACCCCCTGAGCTTCCTAGATCTACTTGTAGGTTTCTATTTCATTATGTGCATCATTAGGATCTTGTATTTTTCATATTAGGGCATATAGTCTAATTAGGTTAATCATAGAAAATCACTTCTGGTCCATTTTCAAGGCCCCAAGAATGCAAATCTAGGTTTGATTGACTCGCCTTCTTGGTTGAAATTCAATCTATTAACCTTGCTGATTTGAATTCTAATTTAGTTTTGAAAAAAGAAGATAATAGACACTTGGTTTGGCATTAAACTTAAGGACATCCTCCTTTCCTTTTTTCACACAATTACACATGTATATTTTAGTGTTGATGTATAATTATTATGGTTGGCCTTGTTTGGTCACCTAGTGTATTATTTTCGCTATCAGTGTGAGGTAAATATAGATTGTGTTACTTGAGATAGTTGTGTTGTCGGGACGTACAATTAAATTGACTATAATTATATAATATGTGTGAGACTGAATCAGGTAGTGGTCATGGTGTCACAGAGGTTCCTTGTAAACTTGAATCATGAGAAAGCCATGGTTTTTTTATGAAGGTAGATTTGGTGGTGATGATGTTGTCATCAAGGTTCCTTATTTTCATGGAGCCTTGGTACAACATGTTTGTTCATGAAAATGTATTATTGGTGATGCTATATTGATACTTGATTGTATGTGACCTAGTGTATTTTCTTGGTTTTGAGATATTCATTCTATTTTATCCTCCATAGATATTGGTGTTGCAATTGAGTGTGTGTGGACAATGGGTGATATTAATTTATGAGGTGATTATCTTGATTTTGTGTGTAGCTTAGTATTAAGGTTTTGTGGGAAATTTTGTAGTGATGGGGATTTATCATTTGATGATGACTTATCTTTAGTGGTGGTTATTAATGTCGGAGGATAGATCTTAGATCCTATTTCTTGTGTCTAGTGAGATTTATTTGATATATTTAGTTGTATTGATAGGATCAATGGTTACCTTCATATTATTTGAAGATGTTGACATATTGTGACCATGAAGGAATTTTGAAGTCTTTTTTTGAGGTGTTAGTTATGATTTGTTAGTTTGATAAAAAATCCTTTTTTACAAGGTGGATGTTATTGTGCCATGGTGGAATCTTAATTATTCATGAGTTTTGGGATGATATAGGCTCTCTTAGTATTAAATATATTTATTTGAGTCATGATTTATTTTAAGGATATTTTTATCATGTGTTCATAAATATTTCTTGATTCTAGTGTTGGAGCTTTGATAGTGATTTGTGATAATCTAATGATGAGTGGTGTGATAATTTTTCTTGTGAGGTTCTAGTTATTATGGTTTTATATTAGAGTTTGATTGGAATGATATTATTGGTTACGTACACCTATTTCATATTTCGGTGAGGATAGAATATCTTGATCTTGGAGATCATATATTGAGATGGTTACTCTTTGATGAGGTTTCAATAACAAGACTAAGGAGCCTACAACTAGAGTTAGACATGAGTTTAAAATATACATGTTGAGATTATTCTTGGAGAGATTCATTGTGGCTTAGTTTATGATAAAGGATAAATATCATTCCCCACTCTTTGTCCTCTTAGTGGTGAATCATCTAATATGTATAACCCATCTTGTTTTTATATGCATTTTTTGTGCTTCATTTTCTCATGGGATGAGTCTTAATATATGAATGTTATTTTTGGAGGACTTTTTGACATGGATTATTTTTCCTTTTGTATCCTAATACATATGATCTTGTTATGAATACAATATTGAGGAAACTATGGGATGATTTGTGATTATTCCTTAGTCTTGGTAATGTATGTTATTAGTTTTTCATTCCTTAAATTTAAGAGACTTACATCTTAAGTATTTGGTATATTGATTCACACTATATGCTTTATCTTTGAGTTGAATGGTTGGAATATGGTAAGGTTTTTCTATTTGGGGTTTTGTGAAGGAGATAGATTACTTGTCACAACTTGAGTACTTAGAGGGTTTTATAGAAGGACATGCTAGATGTTTTGATTTGCAAGTTTTGTTTATGGTCTTGTGTTTCTTCATAGAGGTTCATGTTCACATGGCATTGGAGTTGAGGTTTCATATAGATTCATTATGATAATTATATTTTTGGTCACTTAGTTTTAATATATTGTCTACTTTTGGATAATAGTATGTGGGCTCTTTAATATTTCTTCTATGGAGCGAAGAAATGAGGAGAGATATAGAGACTAGTGATGAGAATTTATGTTGTAGTCATCTAGTTTGTAGGTTTGCATATATTTTGGATGTTCCTTAGTACCAATGACATTTGATATACCCCTCTTGTGAGTGTTATTGGTAGAATTTTAGATTCCTTGATTGATTTTAGATTTGAAATTATCCATGTAATGAGATTTCTAGGTTGTATATACATCCTTTGTTATATGTTCTCATTATATTATATAGTGCTAAGGGTCCTCAAGTCTTATTTATTTAGGATAATACATATATAGTGACTTGTTATCATGTGATTGAGTTGGACATGTTGATTTATAAGGTTTACCTATTATGATGAGTATACCTTAATTTTGAGAATGGTTAGTTGGATGTGATTGAAACTAGTTTTGGTTGTTATTCTAGCTATGGTGATTGATTCCTAGCAACTAAAAGTACCTATTTTTTACCATTAGATTTAGTGTTTATACTTGGATATCGATTTGAGGTGGGATTCATGCTTTAATATAAATATTAGTGTGTCATATCTTTTGGATAGGATCTTATCTTTTGTGCATTGGTATGATTTAGGATGAGAAGGTTCATGTTTGAGATAGTGGTCGTATTGTCTATTTTTTAAGGAATCTTGATGAAGAAAATGGAACACATGGATGTTTTGATAGTACATGTTGGGTATAGGGATAATTCCCTTGATAATTGAGTTTACTTTTGACCCCTTATGCACAATGTATAAAACAAGTGAGAGAATGTTGGAAAAGGTGTAAAATTTACACCTTACATAATGCTTATAATATAAAATTATATTTTATTTATGGTATACTTGGGGAATCTATGTCCATATGTGCATCATAGGGGCTAGAAATTCTTAGAGATGCTTTGAATGTTATATGCATATTCCAACACCCCTCCTTTTGTACCAATAATTGCAATGTTTTCCTATGTTATGCTTCGATCATGTTAACATGTGAATTAATGATGCTTTATGCTTTGATTATGTTAAATAATGTTAGCTTTGTCAGTTAGTGATATTGTATTGGTGAAGGGGACGGGGTTGTATCACTCGCTTGCGAGTGCCCTACGACTCTGAGATTTCCTCTTCACGGTATGTCTGATCATATTATGTATATATGCACGTTCGACATGCTCTTTGTTGCAGGTTGGCAGGTACATGACATCGACTCCACCTGGTTTCCAGGTCTGAGCGTGTCCATTGACCAACGGAGATTAATTGGGAGATAGTAGCTAGGGTTTCCGAACCAGGTCATCACCCTAGTCATAGCATGTTGTTGGTTTGTCGTCAGGGTCAGTTGTTTTAACTTGGTCAGTTCCCGTTGAGTGTTTATTTAATTGCAAATTTAGAGTTTATTAAAAGACTTGTGTAGTCTAATTAATGACTAAATGTGTTTAGTTGCAAGCTAAAAGTGATTAAATAGCTTTTGGAAATTATAAATAATGAATGTTTTGTCTTTTGGAGTTGTTGAAAAATTAGTGATTAGTTAATTAATTTAATTGAATTAATAAAATAATCTAATTTCGAATTAGAGTTATTTTATTGATAATTGGAATTAATTGTGTGAATTAATTAAATTACCCCTATGAATTAAAGTGTTAAAAGTTTTAAATGCTTTTGTTGAAATAAAATGCTAAAGTATTTTGAATTCAAATTGGAAATGGAAAATTGTTTAAAGTTATTAAAAAAAATTCAAATGGGTTTCTTATGCAAAGACTTTGGGGAATAAAAGATATTTTCTAAATTAGTTGACTATTTTGGAAAGATATTTGTAAAGGGTTGAATATGAAATTGAAATGGAATTTAGTTTGAATTGGAAAGGGAGTTTGCATTTGCATTTGAATTGAATTAGAATTAGAATTTGAATGTGAATTTTGGGAGTTTGGAAAGAAAAGCATATATTTTAGTTTAGGGTTTTTCTTTCAACTCCTCCATGGAATTCTTGGTTTTGGCTTTTGGTGGAGAGGCTAAGAGGGTGGAGTTGAAGGGGTGCTTGGAAAAATCTTCATGGTGGAGGCTTGCAAGTTTTGGAGAAAACATAAGGTTCATACTTTCTCCTTTCATCTTCTTGCCCATTTTGGAATGAATTGAAAATATGGTTTGAGATTCTATGGAATTCATGGAGGAGCTTTTAAATTTGCTAAATGGTAGTTTGATTGGGAAATTGAATCCAAACATGAATATTATACCAAGTTATTGAAAGAAAATAACTTAGGAAACTCCATGTGTGTACTAGTTTTATTTTGAAAACCATTTTGTTGTTTGAAACAAAACTCTATTCTTGAAATGGGTTTAGATAGATCATTTTCACATTTTGAGCATGAAATTAAAATCTGGGTATATATATTTGTGAATATACCCATGTATAGCAATACATGGTTATACCCACAAATACATATATACTCATATATTGGTTATATTTGAAAATGTGAATTTTGGGTAAAAACAGGGTATGCCCTGTATTTTAGCGCCTTGCAACGCAGGTTAAATTTTTTTTTTTAATTTTTTTTTTTGTGTTTGTTGTGGGGTGGGCGGTCAAACCCCACTGCCACACACGCAGGCCACGGACACCATGGCCACAGACTGTGTGTTTTACACACAGGCTGCGGCCTGGTAAGGCCACAGACTGTGTGTTAAACACACAGACCGTGGCCTGAAAAAGCTACGGAGTGTGTGGTTAACACACATGCCGCACCCGAACCGCCACGGACTGTGTGGTTAACACACAGGCTGCGGCCAGAAAAAGCCTCGGACTGTGTGGTTAACACACAGGCCGCGGCCGAACCACCACGGACTGTGTGTTAAACACACAGGCCGCGACGGTTAGGGCATCGTGGCTTTCCAAGTGAAACCTTGGATTTCAATTTTTTTTTATGAGTTATTTTATAATTATCATTAAATATTATATTAATATTAATATATAATAATATATTTATATATTATATTATTATAATATTTATTTAAATAATAAATTGTAGAGTGTAAGTAAATTGTTTGATCAAGAGGATTGAAATATTTGATTAAATAGATATTTTAATGGAATTTACATATATTCTAATGAATAAGGAATTTTATTGTGAAATAGGTTTTTATTGAATAAGATAAATGCCTTGATTTATTTAAATGTTTTGAATATGAAAATAATAGGAAAATTAGAGTAAGTAAATTGATTTAAATGTTAGATGAATGACTTTATTATTTAAATGTTCAATTATAATTATAGTTGCGAAATTGTGAATCAATGAAAGAGTCATTTTAATCAAATGATGTTAGTTAATAAATTGTTCGATTATGATTTGGTTGTGGTACTAAGGATGAAGGAACGACTTGATTTATTGCAATGATGTGGAATGAAATTTAGAGTTTTGATTAGATAAATGCAAGGAAGGAACACTGTGATTGACTGGGTTTAGGAAACCCGAATTTTAGTTTATTTAATTGCTAGAATTACTTTTAATGTTTATTCTTCCTTGCTTGATGTTGGGAGTATGGGGTCATTGTTTGAAGTCTTCCTGATAGGGGATTTGTATCCTATTGTGGGTTGTCATTATGAAAGTCACTTTTGGTGTGTCGTGGAAAATGTGCATAATTATACCTTGTGGATCACCCGGTTTTCACGAACGGGGATTTGTGCCTCCTTGGGTGTAGGAGAGGGTAATGTGATTTGGTTTCCCTCCAATGTTGGAGTGGGTTTTGTACGTTGTTTCCTCCAGTGTTGGAGTAAGTTCCGTGTTCTGTTTCCTCCTTGGTTTGGAGAGGTCGTGTTATCTTGTTTCTTCTTGTGGGTGTGTTGTCGTTAGGAGAGTGGCTCTTGGTGGGGGTCCGGCACACAAAGGGGCGCCAGGGTAACTCACCTAGAGTTTAACTAAGTGATAATTTAAATGAATTAATGGGGATCCTTCAAACTAATAAGATAATGAATGCCTCTCTCGTGAAGCAAGTGAATGATAAGGCTCGAGATGAGATGGGACGCATAGTTTTGCATGAGGGTCCGGCGCCGGTAGAGGCAAGCCAGGGTAACCCAAGATGGGGGTCCGGTAGCCCTAGGGCATGGCAATTTATGTATGACACTTTTCCTATGTCGACAGTTAATCAGTTATTGTGTGATGTACATGATCATTGTTCTCTGAAAGCATTGTAACTTCGTGTTAAGTGATGTTGTGACTGTTGTGGCTTAATGGCATTGTGGTTATAGATGTTAAGTGGCTTTGTGATTGTAGTTGCTTCAATTCAGTTTTGGTGTAAGCCTGTGTCTAGAGGTTGGTGGTCTTGTCTAGGAAATCCTTGTTACTATCTCCTAGCACGGAGGGAGTGGGGCCTTTGGGTTCCACGTGGTCGGGTGGCGTGCATCTTTTCGTTGGTTCTTCTTCATGTTCGTGTGTTCGTGATTTCCAGTTGGAGAGCTCGTGGGAATCAGTTTCTTCTCATGCCTTGTTCTCTCAGTTCTTATTGTATTTTATTACCCCTCAGTTGTTATCGAGGTGGAATTTGTAATATGTAATCATTTGGTTGGATTTACCTCATTCGGGGAATGAGTGATGTAACCTTATTGTTTAAATGTTAAATTGGAATCTTGAGGTATTTAATATCCTTGTTGTAATTTATCTTGCATGGAATGTATGTTGTCTCATTTCCTTAAGTGCTTAATGTTTCAGTTTATGTTAATGTTTTTGATGTTGGGTTTTTAAGTAATCTTTGTCTCGTGGCCTTAGAGGTTGTTGGCAATATGTATTCACCTTACATGTTATTTGTACTTAAACAAAAAAAATTGGTACGTTTAAGTAGTGAATTGCAACTTCCTCTAGGGTTGCATGGGCATTACATATTCAATATTGGTTACACATTGGTAAAAATTAGTTCTAAAAAGGGAAAACTTAGTACCAAAAAGTAAATGAGGGGGACAAGGTTTTGTAAGCTCATGGTTTAGAGGTGTGTGTTTTATGTAATAATACTTGGTGGTTTTGTAAAATCTTGTTTCTATAAAAGCAAGAACATGAGTAGTTTTTGAGGTTGGAAATCATGACCTATGGCTTGTTGGTTGATTGAGAATCTCTTGTACCTTGAGTATGTGAGGAGAGGAAGCATGGGTTGAGATATGTGGTTACATGATTCTAATTTTCTTCTTCACGTGAAGTGCAATTAGGGAGATTTTTTTTTTTACTTTGCACGGGGACTCTACAATTATATTGTAATCTTATTCATGAGATAATACATTGTGTTCAAGTATTTTTGGAGGTGATATTTTCCACTTGAGAGGGGTTTTATAGGGTACATCTAGTATCATATTAATGCTATGTTATTTATTATTTTTCAATATGGATTCTAAATACTTGTTTATATATTATTCTATCTCAAGGTTATATGACAATTATTATTGCTACAAATTTCATTTCAAGTGTGACACTCAGGATCAAGTGAGTCCATGTGAGGGAAGGAATCCCATTGGATGTGAAAGTGGGTATTCAAAGCTTTTTTTAGAGTGGATGGTAAGTTGCAATAGTACAACTCAGATAGGAGTTGATTTAGGTGAATTTTTTTCTCATATTAAAAAACTTACTTGTATTAGATTCCTCCTTCATTTTTCTACTACCTATGATTTAGAAATATAAAAAGTGAATACAAAACTGCTTTTTTTGTATGGAGATATTATATAGGATATTTTTATGAAATAACTTTATGGTTTTATGGTGAAAATAAAATAAAATATGGTTTAAATCAAGTTGAAGTAGTCTTTTTTATGGTTTGAAATTTAGTCACCTCAACTATAGTATTAGAAATTTGATGCTTTTATATTGTAGCTTGGGTTTGTAAAGAGTGATGTAGATCATTGTATTTATTTAAATTTTGATTGATGATCATTTGTTAGTCATTGTATTGTATGTTGATGCCATTTTTTTTTAAAAATAAGTAGGTGATTAGGGAGCTTGAAACTCATATTTTCGATGCACTTGATATAAAGGTTTTATCAATTCAAAATATATCTTGGTGTAGAAATTTGTAGTGATCAAGTTCATAGAAATATTTGGCTTAGTTAGAGTAAGCATGTGGAGACCATTTTAAATTTATTTATTAAATACAAGGCTATATAAGATAGTGAATGTTCATTTTCTTATTGATACTAAGTTATCATTTGATTGCTTTCCTAAGTCAAGTAATATTTTGAAATGATATGCACATTTTTTCTTATGCTAGTGTCGTGGGTAGCTTGATGTATATAGTGATGTGTACTAGATAAAAATTTTCCCAAGTAGTTGGAGTTTTAAATAATTTTATAGTTATCCCTAGTAGAGAGAATGAAACTAAGTGTTAAGAGGTTTTTCATATATTTATATGAAAATTTTGTTTACTATTTATATATTTTATGGGATGTTTTGGAAAAGATGTTGGACATATAGGGATTTATTGATTCAAATTAGTTTGGTGATTTGGAGAGAAAAAATATGTAAGTGGTTATGTGTTCATTTTAGTTGGAGTTGTAAATTGGATGAGTATGAGGCAATCCAAAGTTTATTTATCTATATGATAGAAGTATTTAGTACATGGTTAGTACAAATTCCTACAAGGAAATTATTTATTTATATCTAGATTTTGTTCATGTACTAGTTTTGGATGCAAGGAAGTGTGGATTGATTGTGTTAGTTAGAGTGCTATTTATTTGACAAAGAATCCTATGTACTATGATCATACTAAGAATATATATGTTCACTATCACTTTATTTTTAAGATGGTTGAGAATAATCAAGTCATAATTCAAAAGGTGGATAGCTTGGATAATATTTTAGATTCTCTTATGAAACTAGTTATGATAACTTATATTGGTGCAAGGAGGATACAGACCTTGTCTTGTCCTATGAATTTATAGTTTCATGCCATGTCATTGTAATGTTAATATCAATTGAAAAAGTATTAGGATTACTATGCTATTCACTTGTGATTTCTATGTATAATATTTTTTCTCCAATATTCTTGGAATTGGTTACATGGGAACATGGATGCTAGGAATTATATATAATATTTTTTTCTAATATTTTTGCTGACAAGAGCTTGGTAGGAATTATTTAAATGTATTATTATTCTTTAGGATATTAGTGATATTTTGTAATGAAATTGGATAAGGAGATTATGTAGATAGATCTTAATTGTGGGATTTATATAAATGTCATAATAATTGAAAATGATCATCTCTCACATGTAGCACTTGGGAGTTACATTGGGAGGAGTAAAGCATCTTGGCATAATTGTTGACAAGCAAGGTAGTTGAAATCTTCATCTTGGAGTGCTAATCTTATGAATGATGTCTAACATATACAAATTTAAATATGTTGTCATTAGATAGTTTATATCTCAGATACATATTTCAATACATAGTGGGGCAAGGGTTTTTACTTATGGACCATAGTTTTGGAGGCCACTAGTTTATTGAAGCCACTAATTTATTGAAACCCTTTATGGCTTCCTATTTACCTTTACTCTATTTGTTGAGTGTATGAAATAAATTTTTTAGAGTGTTAAGTAGGTGAAGTATTATTATGCTTTTGGGATGTTGTTGGACTAAGGATTTGAGTGGATAATATTGTTACAACTCATTATTTTATATTAATAAAGGTTGGTGTCTATTTGGTGATGTTTTTTTGAAAGGGTTTCTCCATGTATATCTAATGTTATGTGGAATTTTCATTTTTATTTACTAATATATATATTTCTCCATGTTATATTTTTGATTTAATGGTGATCACATGTTAATCAAAATTGATTAATTAAATTTATACACTTTTTTTTATACTTTATTTGTATTTATATACCTTATTCTCAACATAATGATGATGAAGATCATGCCACACACTTCATGCAACAATAATTTTATTTTTATAGATATTTTAGCAAGCTATATAAATTTATAAAAGCATTTTGTTTGGTCAAATAGTCATACCTCATAATCCAAATCATCACAACCCTTTTTGCACTTTATCAATTTTACTCACTTATGAATAAATCTCATGTATGGATAGTTTCTTTGAGCACTTGGTCATGGAAAGAGTGAACATGATGGTGTAGGATCTTGCCTTAAATGCACACTTAGAAAGCAATGAGCGAGATAGTTTGAATGGTGCATACATCATGGTTTAATGGTGTAATAATCATTTCACATATGATGTTGACAATTTAGGAGGAACCCACTTTCATCTAGAGTCTTATGGAAGATTATAGGTACACAAAAAAGTTTCAATTACATTATTATTTAAATTATTATACAATAAAATATGTTTCAAAATTTATATAAAAAAATAATTTCATTTATATAGTTGTGGATTAGAGAACTCAACATGATTGTCAAAGGATAGGTAATTGACTACTAGTAACTACATTGTGTGATGTGAATAAATAATTAAAACCAAATTTTTTTGTACTAGTGACTAATCATGTTTTTGTTGTGATTGTGTATTGGAGTCATAAAATATATAACATCAAGATGAACCAAATACTTCTTGAAAGAGTTTGAGTTGTGCTTCATGATCAAAGGAGTCTTTTATGTTCACATAAATAATCATAGTTAGATTTTCAATGATGAGAGCTTTGGTTTGATACATAACCATGGTTAGGTTTAATCTAGGACTTCTTCTAAGTGGAAAATTAGAGATTGGTCAATAGTATGCAAATAATGAGGAATTAAAATAGGTAAAACAATAGAAACATAATAATTTTTTAGCTTTGAAATAAAAAATAAAAAATAATTAGAAATGTATTAGATCAAAAATTCATGACCAATAACAAGACTTAATTCTAGGGGTAAAGATAGAGAGATTTGGCATATTAGGATTCACCAAAATATAGAGGAAATAAACACACCTTCTACAAAAATATAGGAATCTATAAGATAGTTAATGATGCACATTTACTAAACTCCTAAGATAAATTAAGAAGAGTTGAGTGTGATAATATTCCAAGTAATTAATAAAATAAATAGGAGGTTTGAAGACCTACTTAGCTCTTAATGATGCCAACTTAAGTTGATGTTGTTGATGTAGATTGCATAGATGTGTTCAATGATGATTACGAACTTTAGAAATCAAATCAAAAGGATGACAAATGGGATCACATGTGATTCTCTCTCTATCTTACATGATTTCGTACAACTTGTCATGATTACATTTGTGACTCAACTACCTTTGAAATTTGTACTCTTATTGTCATATTTGAATTAACACTAAGGTAGTGACCTTAGTGCTAATGAACACCTTTTGGTGTTTGGTGTGTTACCATTGAAGTTTAAAACTTCCTTGTACCTTATTTATACCCATTTTTGTTATTGTCTACAATATTATAAAAAACATCAAACACGCAATATGGAATATGCCTAATGTAGTATCATTTGATGCAAGTGTAGAATGCATTATGATCTAATTCTCTAATGCTTAAATGGTGTTATCTACCAGTTCTTTTAATTACTTGAATGGATTCATGGTTAGTGCGCAAGGACTTATATTTAGATGTGACTTTAGTGCTAATGAACACTTGTTGGTGTTTGGTGTGTTAGCATTGAAGTTTAAAACTTCCTTGTACCTTATTTAGACCCTTTTTTGCTATTGTCTACAGTATTACCAAAATACATCAAACATGCAATATGGAATATGCCTAATGTAGTATCTGACGCAAGTGTAGAATGCATTGTGATCTAATGCTCTAATGCTTAAATGATGTTATCTATCAGTTCTTTTAATTACTTGAATGGATTCATGATTAGTGCCCACATACTTATTTTTAGATTTGATATCCAATGTGCCAAATTCAAAAGTTTTTGTGTGCAATCTAATAGACAATATTGTAAACAACTACTCGTAAAATATGCATCTATAAAAAATAAATTAAACTCAACATATAAATCCCAATTCTAACTCCCACCAATTATTGATTCCTCCAAAAAGAATCAAAATACATGTGAATCGCAATAAATAATTACATAATTTGAAATAAAATAATTAAAAGGAAAAACATAAACATTTCCTTTTCCATGGTTTAAAACACAGAAATCAGGACAAAATTCTGCTGGTTTTTGCATATAACGATATATGCAAATGTATTATCCAAAGAAAAATAATGGTGGGCTATCACAACTTTTTTTTAAAAAAAAACATGGGTAAAACGGCGTTTCAACCAAACAGATGATTTGCATAAAATTTTCGAAAAACGAGAGACAATCTGACCGTTTAAAAAGCCTCTTTCGCACCTTTTTCTTAGTTGACACACGTACTTCTACAGTTCAACTCACGAAGATATCGAAAGAGAAACATTATTCTCCTGTTTTATACGTGGTGCATTGTTGTTGGACTTATCAAAGTATACGTTGGAAGATATTTTGCTTTTTTTCTTAGGGTTTCTAAAGCTAGGGTTTCATTTTATTCATTTATTTAACCGTTGAGAGCATTTGATCTCAATTCTTTTCGTCCTTGTTGCTGGAATGCTTATTTTTATTTTTTCAAACGCGTTTGCAATTCGGATCTGTGTACAGAAGAATCTGGAGGGAAATTGTGAATGTAAGTTTTTAGGGTTTGGATTAAGAATAAGAGCTAGAATTTGCATAGATCGAACTGGGCTACAATGAACACTCTCAACTGATGGGAATTTCTTCTATGGTTGGTATAATCTGGATAATAGCTTTGGTTGTTCATGAGGGACTTGAAGTATGGTATGAAAACTTGTGCGTAGAATTGGGCCGAGAGTAATATTCTTTTCGATGGGAACGTTAATCAGGTGAATTTCAATTGGTATGTGGGGAAACGCAAAATAACAGAAGATTGGGTTTCATGGAGGATTGTTATTAGGACGAGAATAAAAGTGATTCTTTTCAGTTTTATATTATTTGTAGCTGGAGAAAGAGAAATTTGTAGGATAAATTTTAACCTTTGCGGAGTGCTCATCTGTTGTTATTATTGTTACAGGTGGTATCCTTCGACCTCCTAAGCATAAATGTCTAGAACGTTAAGGCCTAAGTTACAAAGAAAAAGGCACAGGAGGAGGAAATATCTTCATAAGAATATATGATTGTTATTGATGAACACAATTTAGTGGTGGATTTTTGTTGGAAAGGAAGTATGTTTGATAGTTGATCTTCTGGAAACGACTGGGTATGTAATTCTTAACTCAGATGTTTTGAATCACACTGCTGGGCTCATCATCAGCGAAAGGATCTGTGGAAATTATTTTTTGGTTATCGAGAGCGGGTCTGGTATAATGTCTTCTATTCAGGTGCGAGAATTATACAGACAAAATATATTGCAGGAGGAGCTTGAAGTTGGGAAGTCCAGGCTAGAACAAACGGAGATTCGTTGTAGGCAGCAGCTATCCATGAGCCACACTTTAGGGGTATCCGTTAATGGGGATGCAAGTAATCCTCATCTTGGGCAGATCGATATTGAAAGTGAAAATGGAAAATGTATATCATACCAAGAGCAAGAAGAAGTTCCAGTTATAAGTTCATCTTGCAAGGCTTTTTGTATCAGGTAAGAATGAATAAATCAATCAATTAGTTTGTTGTATTTTTCGATTCAACCGTCTATCATTATTTTCTTCCCATCATAGTTGCTTTAGTGGAAATCATAACTTCAGTAAACGGTCGTAGTTGGGTGTTCAGAGCCAAATTTGAAATTAGTATATTTAGTTGAGGATGTGAGGGAAGTGAAAATGTTTCCCAAGTTACTCGTTATATATAAAATACAGCGGCGGACCTTAGACTTGAAATTTGTTTGTTTGGATTAACTTCTCTTTCTTTAAGGACTTTAGAATTCAACTACAACTTGGGGAAGCACTGGCCACTGAAAAACTGCTCTTAACTGACAACGGAAAATTAGCCTCAGTTTTTAGTAGTTACTACCTTCCCAAATTGTGGTAGAAGTGTTAGATTCTTGTTATATATATCATATGTAGGTGAATTGAGAAGGTATAGATTATTCTCAAGTTCTGTCAGAAGTTTGAAAATTCCGAGTACAAAATTTGAACGTTATAATAGCTAAATGGAAAGAGTTCCCCTCTTGGGCTTCCTCATAGCAATTTTTCCTTGGCTTGGTCATGACTTAAAAGAACTTTTTATAATATTCACTCATATATGATTGCCACGAATCTTTTAGAGGCACTTTTTTTGAGAATAGCTGTTGTGTGGTATCAATTTATAAACTAAGGAGTTTTCTGACTTCTAATCCTTGTAAAGGAATAAAATTCTGTATATATTATCATCTTGAGTTCAGTATGGGTTCTAATGATCAAAGAAGTTGATCCTATTGAAAGAATTTCCCATTTGGGGTGCTTATGTAATCTAAACCTACGAATGTGGTTTTTTTTATGCGTCCTACAAGTGGGGTTAGGTCTTTTCCATGGAGATGTTATCCAATTATTAAAATCTATTGTTGGGTGAGTGTGAGATCATGATGGGTGAAACAAGACTCTTAAGTGGCAATTAATCTTCTAAAACAAAGATTTAAGTAATTTCATGTGAAAAATTGAATGGATTCTTTGCACAATCTGGAAAAAAGAAGGTAGTAATAAGAGTTGTAGGAAATTGAATTTACTTTATGTAGTACTATTTTTTTGGAAATATATCAAATTAATTTGGTGAAAATAGGATATTTCAAGTAGGTGTCATTTTGGTCAATTGATCTAAAAAACCTTAAAACTTTGGATATAAATAAAGGAACATAAGTAGATGTGATGCATATTTTTGCTATTTTCCATGGAAACATGTCCCCAACCCTAAAACCAGCACCCTCATCCCCCATTACATTTCCAAGATGCTAGGATGGAAAGAAAAATCCTCGGCCATTCCCAACTTTTTCTAGAACTTTGAAATGTCCCCGAAATGGTTCATAAGTAACATAACATTATGAAACATTGTGAGATGTACGGACATCCTAGGGGTGGCCGGGGATGTCTAAGATTTTGCTTGATTGTCTTGGGGATGTCCAAGCACCTTCAATGGAAAAGGGGAATTTTGTATGTTTTTAAAAAATTACTTGAATTTATGAGAATAAGGTTTTAAAAGGAATCCTAAGCATGCAGGTCTAGTAGATGATGACTATAAATACTTTAATTCTTTGAATGATTCTTATTGTACAATCCCTGTAATCAATCAATACATATGTATGTTTGACTTTCAGTTCGGTTGTGCTTATTTGAAATTAGCCATGCAATTCTAGTAGATGATAACTGCAAATACTTAAATTGAATTGTATCTCCCATTGCAATTTTCCTACAATAAAAGATAGTATATGCATGGTTGACCTTTTGGGCCATGCCTATATTGAGGGAGCACTGCACTTGGTTATAAAAATGCTATCAGAACCTGATCTAGATGTGTTTACTTCGTGTTTGTAGTTCACATGAAAGAGGAGACTTTCTGCTGAAATTCCTTTTTCACGTTGGAATGAACTCCATAAAATGGTACACACTTTCCCACTTTCAGTTGAGGAGCAATGCATACAAAAACATAGGGCTGGAAGATATATACAGCTGTCACTATCTTAATGATAGCTGTTATCAGTGTCTTAATTTTTATGTTATGTATAGTTAAACTTGTAGAAATTTTAGTATCATTGCTCCCCACCTCCTGCTGTCTCCAAAAATGGCCCTTGGTTTGCTGCCTCTGAAATGCATCTTTGTCCCCAAAATGTTGTGAAACATAGCACTTTTTTGATTATTTTGGTAAATAAATGATAATTTGTGAAACTTTTACTGCAACCTATTAAATAATAAAAATATAAGAAAAAGATTTCTAACCACCAAATTTGTTAAAAAAAAATTTTAAAAATCAATTTTTAGATTTGAAAGTTATGACATTTCTCAATATGTATATCTATCAAGATTTCAAACATAGTGCATGTAGAAGTTTAATAAAAGTTAACAATTGAAAATTATAATGAGGCATATATTATATTTTTAGAATTTTGAGAGTTTTTCACTTGTATCGTTTTGGTCTTATCAACTTTGGATTAAAAAATGGTACATCCATCAACATCAAAGGGGAAGTCTAGGGAAGTCTATGGATACTTCCCAGCCTAATTCCAATGCAATTCTAAGACAATTATTGAGGGAAATCTAAATAGAAATGGATAAAAAATGGGTATTTGTTTTGACTTATCAAACAAAAACAAACTTGAAAATTGGAGCTAAAAGAAGTTTTGAAATTTTGGCTAACACTTTCACATGATTTTTTTCCCATTGCCACTGTTTGATTCATCATGATCTCATACTCATCCCTTTCTTTAATCCATGCCCTCTGCATCATATGCTAACTAATTCAAAGTTATATTTTTATTAAGGTATGCATTTGAACATTAGATGCTTCATTTTTGGACTATAATTTAGAACCTATTGTAAGCCTGAAAGTAATGAAATTCTATTACCATGGGAAAATTGGAGATTGTGTAACTTATCTCTCTGTAATTTTGGATATGCCTCTCTACCCCACTGAAATACGATGTCAGGAAAACAAAGATTGTTCATGCATATAGGCTGAAACAGGAAAACAATGACATGGGAATATGCCAATTTAATGTTTTGGCAATGTTTTTTTTATATATAGATTAGTGCTTGTGCCCTAAATAACGTCTTTTTTGTGGTAACTAAAAAATCATTGCACAGAACCCTGTACTAACTTGATTGCTTGAGTTTATTTTCTATTTTAAAAACCTACATCTGTCCATGATTGATTCAAATTGAAGGATTTTCTTCTTGACAGTTTCAGACTATTTTCATGTTCTCAAGGTATGTGTAATTGTCTCTTGCAGAGGTTATGTGGCAAACATTCGAGAAACAGAGATAAGTAAATGCTGGCCTTTTCCTCTGCATTTACTGCAGAGAAGAATGAGTAAAAACCCAGTCGCTTTACTTCCCCCACTTGAAGTTCCTACATTCAGATATTGGGAATGCATAGATTGTCTTGTTAGTGAATTTAACTTGGATAGCTTAAATGAGATAAATAATGAGCAGGAGCAGCTAGATAACTTGATGAATGTCATTCCTATAAATGGTGATGCAAATTTTCCAATTGAACTATCTCAAAATGAACATGAAGATTCAGGCAATGGCATGAAGAATCATCATCTGGGGGAAAAGGCAGGTAATGGTTTAGAGGAAGAGGAAGCAGTAATTGAAGCGGCACAGTGCATGGAAATAGATGAAAGATCAGGGGATGCCCTTGTTGAAAATCATAAAGAAATTCATCAAAGTGAAGAAAGAGTTACATCACATGGCGCAGTTGAGTTGACTTCAAAGAATGTAGCAGATGGTGATAATTTGTATTCTAATTATGAAATTATTGCCTGTAATGCAACTGTGTGGCCAACAGACTCTGAAGAGACTTCTAGTGCAAAACAAAGTTTATCTGGAAAGAATGATGATCAAATTCTTTCCAATTGCACAAGTCAATTAAGAGCTGAAACATATACCTCGATTTTTCCAGAGAAGGAAGACCAGATTAAATATATACATTGCACGGTGAACAAAGCAGCTATGTATGAGTTAGATGAAAATGCCATTTTCCAAGAAAATATTGAAAATACAACTGCAGAGGAGGCAATGGAGGCATTGATAAGCAAGATTCAAGGAGATAATACATTAGCATCATCCATTGTGGCCAATTTTGATGAGGAAGGTTGTATTACTAAGGTGGATACTGATGGTATCCCTCCCATTGTAAAGAAATACAGTTCTAAAAAACAAAAGGGTAAAGTGAAAATACTGAAAAAACGCTTAATATCAGATCTTATTGCTGTTGTCCCAAATGAACAACTGAGATGCAACGAAGAAAATTGGAAATTTAAATTGAAGCATATGTCAAGGAGAGGAAAGATTGAGATGCAGAGGGTCTCAAAAGTTTCAATATACAGCTCACAAAATGTGAAGTCTCAAGCTAAACCAAACCTCGAATCTGTGGATGATAAGACGAAACTACAGTGCCAAGGCTTTTCATCTCAATCTTTACCACCAGAGAAGTCTGTAAAAGTATGTATCTTTATGGTTATCCTGTGAACCTTATTTCTTTTGAGCTTTCTTTGCTTTGATTCTCCTAAGGCTAAAATCTTTAAATGTATTACAAGATAGATCAACCATTTTGTAACGAGTATCCCTGATGTCATAGACATGGATTCAGGTCTCTTGAAAAGTGATTGAACATTGAATCCTCTTGACAATTATGCAAGATCCATTCCTCACATTTTCTCAATAAATAGAATATTACTGTAGCAACAACCACAAGGAATGACCGACTTTTGGCATTTGATAGGTATCTCAGATGTCACAGATATTATCTTGTAAGTTATGTTAAAATAAGAGCTATGCTTCTTCGTCAATATAAGATCATATGAATGAGAGGTGACGCTTTGTCCAATTACTAGGAAAACTTAAATCTGTTTCTTTTTCTACATGAATTGAAGCTCAATAAATTTTTCTTTTGTCTGCCAGTTTTGTTTACTTTTGATATTAGGGAAGTCACATCTGAGGCTATTGCTGGTTCCTTGGGCTCCAATTCATTGCTAACCTTGTAGTTTTATTAGTAGTGGAAATATTATTTTATGGTTTATAAATTTACTGTTGGAAAAAAATGGTAACATCTGTTTACAATTTATATTTAGGATCAAGTTAGCTTTATAGATTCTATTAGAAAGATAACTTTTCCACACACTAAACAATAGAAAGAGGTGCTGTTTAATTAGAAATATCTACAGAACATATGGATGAAACGTATTCTATTATAATGTTTGGGAGATGTATTCGAATCCTGAAATCCGAAAGCATGCTTTTTTTGTCATTTATGTAGGAAGAAATAAGAGCAGTCAAAGGACTTTTTGGCTCAAAAACTCTTGGGAGCCCTCAAAAGGAACTGATTTTGAAGTCTTTGAAAAAGAAAGTACCTGTGGAAGAGTTTGCAGAGAATGGATTAGAGAAACAAGAAGTTTCACATCCAGAAGACGATTTATTGAATGATTTGGCACATTTTATGGCTAAAAATCAATTTGAACGACATGCAACAGCACCAAGATCTCACAATCGTAAAAAAACTCAGTTTCTCAAGGATTCATTGGATCATAAATCTGGTGATCCAATTCAGTTTCATAACAATCAGTGTTTGAATGATAAGTTCGTTAAGGGGACAGATACTTCAACTAAACATGCTGTAGTGGATGGTGAAGTTCATCTTCGTATAGAAGATTGCAAGAAGATTAACACAATCCAAGAGTCTGGTAAGCATGATAAACAGGAGACATCAGGACAAACTATGGAAACAGATGTGAATTTGGATGCTGTTGTTTGTATTTCTTCAAGTTTAAATCATCAGGGCTGCAAGAATACTGAGAAAGTCAATAAAAACCTGAAAAGAGATGCAAGTGATCAGTCAGTCGGTGATAAAGACACCATTGGTAATAATGACATGATAAAAGATCAGAGAAACAATGGCATCTATACTCTTCAAACAAAATCAATTGAGCATCTAGGAAAGCTCTTTCAATCAAATCGTGATGATTCAGCTAAGTGTGTCACAGTGGATAGTGAAATTCATCTTCTCGTAGAAGATGGCAAAAACATTAATCAAGTACAACAGTCTGGTAAGCATGAGAAACATAAGACGTCAGGACAGGATAAGGAAGCACATGCAGGTTCAGGTACTGTCATTGGTATTTCTTCAAGCTCAGATCAACATACTTGCCAGAACACAGAAGCAGTTGATAGAAACATGAAAATAGATTCAAGTGATCAGTCAGTCTGTGATAAAGGCACCACTGATAACAATGTCAGGATAAAAGCTCAGAGAAACAGTGGCTCCTGTTTTTTTAAAAAGCAATCAATTGAGCATCTAGGAAAGCTCCTTAAATCAAATCACAATCAACTGCCTAATATTGAGCGATGTAGTGCTTCTTTGGATGCTGCAGTTCATGGCCTTTCAGCTACTAGTTTTGAGGGTTATGAGTATGACAATGGCTTGGATGAATTGGTGCCTTTCAATTCTTGCAAAGGTGATATTCAAAGTTGTAACAATGGTTCAGAGAACCCTGTGCCCAATAGTCCATGCAAAGATACCTCTTTAAACACTTTGCAAACAGGTGCAGTGACAAAGAAAAGGAAAGTTGGGGACAGGCACAGAATCACTGTTTTTGCATTGGGTACACACAGACATTGTACACCAAATAAAGAAGTCAAGCAGGTCCAACTGGATGGTAGCACAGTTCCACCAAGTGTACCACCTCTCTTTCAATTTGATGCTCTTGGTAATCCACCTAAATCAAATCATGATCAACCATCTATTATTGACCAAAGTAATGTTTCTTTGGATGCTTCAATTCATGGCTTTTCAGCTACTAGTTTAGAAAGAAATGATGATTGCTTGGCTGAATCTGTACCCACCAATTGTCACAACAATGATTTCCATGATCATAGCAATTGCTCAGAACAGGCTGCGCCCACGAGTAAATGCAAAGGAACTTCTTTAAACACTTACCAAACTGTTGAAGTGAAAAAAAAAGCAGTTGGGGACAGGAAGAGAATTGCTGTGTTTGCATTAGGTATAGGCAAGGATTGTGCACAACATAAGGATGTAAAGCAGGTCCAACCAGATAGTAGCACATCTGCACAAATTGTGCTGCCACTTTTTCAGTCTAATGTTCTGGGAGAGGCGTCCAAATCAAATCGCAATCAACAGTCTATTATTGAGAAAAGTAATGCTTCTTTGGATGCTTCAATTCATGGCTTTTCAGCTACTGGTGAGTGTCATGACAACGGCTTGGATCAATCTGTCCCCTCCAATTCTTGCAAAGACACTCTCCATAGTCAGAACATTGACTCAGAACACTCTGTGCCCAAGAGTGCATGCAAAGACGCTTCTTTAAACACATATAAAACTGTTGCAGTAACCACTTCTTTAACTGCCCAAATAAACGCAGTTGTATCAGTCCAACCTGATTTGTCTCTTTATTGTCAAAGCAGGCTGATAAATCCAAATCTGATTACAGATTTTGAAAATTCAACAAATTCAGATTTAAAAGCATCTCAATTGTACCAAACAGAAAGCTATCTAAAAGGGAACAGAGATTATTCTTCATTTTCTGCAGGATACAATCCACTGTTAACTGGGCCTCAGCCAACTATGGGGGAGAACTTCATTACTAACCTTTCATTGAGCTCAACTGAAAGGGAATTCATGTTTGAGGGTTCGACAGGAATTGTGAAACAAAGAAAGCACCAGGTAAGCAATTGGATAAAAGTTTGAATAAAGGCCACTTTCCAATCTCTGGCAAATCAGGATAATATATTCGATCCATTGTTTTCCCATTGGTAAAAGAACTTTGTAAGATGTAATTGGTAAATTTGGTAGAAACAACTAAGCTTTGCCCACACTCTTATTCATTTAATCAGTTATATTGACCTTAATTTGAATTGAACTGAATCAGAATACTCTGAATTTCACCCATTCACCCATTCTTAATTTAGAATTTGCATTAGGAAGATAAAAAAATACTATTCCAATTAATCTTTGCAAAAAATACTGGAGTAATATTTCAGTTCAGCCAATTATATTGGCCACTCAAAGAAGCCATTATTTAAGCAACATCTAACATGGGAAAGTATTTACTTCTTCACAGGTCTGCCAAAAACAGGGAACTTGTGTGGCACAGCCTTTTAGAACCTTTCCAGTATTTAGTGGTAATGGACAGCAACCACTGAAATTTCTGAATGGTTTTCCTTGTAAAAGTAATCATAGAACTCAGGATATATGAATAGCACCGTGTTTTAAAATGGGTCATATTGAGAAATTGGAATTTGGAGGTTTCTTGTTGTTTGTTGTTCAACTTATCCAATTTTAAAACATTGTTGCAGATTTTTCTATGGAACATAAGCCATCAAACAAAATTAGCTTTCAACCTTCTTTTGATTGCAACCTGCCATGCAATACAATGAACACTTCAAGTTTGGGTGCAGACCCAATGACTAATGCTGACGAGCAACAGCCTCTAAGATCACCAGTTATTTTAAGCTTTGCTCAAGGTAAAATGCAAAGCAAGTGAACTAAACTGGATTAGATTTGCATTCTCAAACATAAATATTATCTAGCTCCAAAATTTGCTTCTAATGCAATCAAATAATATGTATCTGATCATGAAACCAAAATTTTCAATGTCTACCCTTGCAGGAAACAAGTTAGATACACAGACTACACTATCTCGAGAGTGCTTTGATCAGAGCAAGTTTGAACTCCAGTCATACATAGAAAAGAGAATTCAACATTACAGTTCCAGTAAAGCTCTTAAAAGTATTGCAACTCAGAAGGCTGAAAAAGGCCCTCAGGATGAAGACTTCCAGATTGCTGCTTCCCAGGATCCCAAATTCTGTGGCACAAATAAGAACCTATTTGAACATATAGGCTTGAAAGATAATCTGACAAAGAAAAGGAAAGCTGGGGATAGGCAGAAAATCGTTGTGCTTGCATTGAGTGCAGACAGACGTTTTACACAAAATAAAGAAGTTAAACAGGACCAACCAGACAGTAGCACAGCTCTGCCAATTGTACCACCTCTTTTTCAATCTAATGCTCTGGAAACAGTAATGAAGATTTCAGATAAACAAAGTTGTAGAAGGGAAATGGTAGTAGAAGGGAGCCATGGCCATACACACCATCAATCTATTTTTCCAGGAGAAAATATGAACACTATTTTGGAGAACCCAGGTAAACAGATTCCAAAAAGGCGGAAGATCAGCAAAGGTAAACAGGCTCAAATAGAAAGTCAGTCCTCAGAACCAGCTGCTATTGCTCTTTTTCAGACAAATTCACGAAAAGAAAAAGTAAATTCTCGTTTGAAGATAACAGTGAGAAATGACAAATTATTGGATTCTGCATGTCCGAAAAATAATAGGCATGCAGATGGGTCTGTTTTAAGCGTAAAGTATGTAAACAAAGCAGAAATAGAGGCAACAAAAACCAACAGGAAACTCGAAATGCAGTTTCATTCCATACAAACTGAGACATGTGCTATGGACAATCACACAAGTCCAGATAATAATCCTTCTTCACAAGAGCTGTCTTCAGTTGCGAACAAGTTTGCTGGTATGAAGCATGTGCTGAAGCCAATAGCACAGAATACTCAGCAACATCTTCCTGTTCCACCTGTTCCTTCTACAGCAGATAAAAGAGATGAGGCAGCGGAAGCAAGACAGAAATTTTCAACATTGAAAATGAACATGACAGATTCAAAAAAGAAGCTAAAAGTAAAAAGCCAACTCCCTGTGATACATAACTCTTACGACCTTCAAGCTATAGGCAATTACATAAAATGGGGAGCATTCAATGTTGACCTGCCATCTTCGCAAGCTTCAGCTTCAAAAGTTGGCGCAGGCATGTCATTTCAGCCTAAAATAGATCAAAATGGTAATTTTATGAATTCCTCCAACTCAGAAGTACATACATGCATGGCTGGATTAGACAATAACATGCTCGGGACTGCTATGTCAAGTACTAGTCCCGCTACTTTTCCATCACAGGTTATGAATACCAACATTGGTATTCCATACCATACAAGCAATGGAAATATCAACATTGCTAATCAAGTATGTGCAGGTGTAGGCATTAAGCCGGGCCTATTGAAACCATTGGGGATGTCTGAACAACAGGCACTGTTGTGTCAAATACAGGAGTATCTTGACAATTCAAAACTTCATGGCTCCTCATTTACTCATGCAGATAAGCCACATTCTACTTATATCGATTCTTCACCTAACAAAACTTGATCGCTTAGTCTTGACTTCCCGCTGGAGGTTCAAAAGCAGAGACGTGATGGATTGTCATTTTCAAGCTCAGGAAGCTGTTATCACATGACCAGTTTGAACAGCTATAATCCTCTTATAGCTCGGAGTAAATGGATGATGGATGTTTTCCCCAATTTATATACCTACACTGGACAGTCCAAATTATAGAAAGGTTTTTCTTGTTGAAATCTTCACCAACCCATTGAACATGCTGCAATTTTGAACTGGAAGCAGGCAGCGGCTGGTGGATAATTTTGCATTTTTGATCCACGGACAACCAGAGAGGGGCCTTGTTCATTGACACTAATTATTCGTGAGCGAATTTGTTCCCAACATTTTTTTTAATTTTTACTTTGCTTAAACTATTTAAATCCTGCTGTTCCAAGCCAACCGCTGTGCCCCCTGGTCCAACATGGACAGCTTAAGAACCTTTAACTTTAGTTGAAACCAACTTACTTGAGCCCCTTGCACGGTTACACCATTTTTTGATTGTACAGAGGCAGAGAGAAACGAAATTCTCTCTGATCGATTGAAACTAATAGCAAATGGATTTATAATTTTAATTTAGTGCAGGCAATTGCTATTTGCTTCTATTTGTTTATTCTCTTTGAATTGGTTTTTTCGGGGTGTCTTTACTTCTTCAGAAGGCTCTATCGTGAAGACTATAAATCTCAGTTTTCTCAGATGGGCTATTTTGGACTTCGGAACTTGATTTTGTATTCTGCTGTTTTTAATTTATATTAGTTATTTATTTAAATAGGTTAATAATAAATTTAAAATTGACTTCTAAAACTACACAGTTGAATCTTGATAGCAATATCACAAATCCAAAATTGATATAGTTAAAATGCTTATAGTGTATCTTACAAGAGGCAAAAGATGCAAATCAGGACCATTTTTACAAAATAAGATTGAAAGAGGCCATAGAAATTAGGTAACACCCTGACCATTTGAATAGAGACAAAAACTTGAGCTTGAGTCACTCCCCCCAAAAAAAGGATTGGATCTCTTAAGTGAGAATCAATTGGAAAATTTATATTAATATTATTAGTTTTGGTTAGTTTGTAATTATTAATTTATAAATGCAGGGAAATAAAATGTATTTTATAATTAATTTATAAGTTTAAATTGAGTAATAAGCATTTGATTTAATTAGACATTAAATTAATGTAAATAGAGATAGTTTGAGTAATTTATGATAGAAATAATTGAGATGGAAATTAGGGTTCATTTAGAAATTGGTAAGGCTGATTTTGATCATTTTGACTACTTGTGATGTTTTGATAGAGATCTAGAAATTAAAATTGAGAAATTGGTTTGTGGTTGAAGCCTAATAAAGAATGAATTTTGAGCTTTCCAAATACTAAGATAGTTTCTTTAGCATAATTTAGTCCACTACAAAATTTAAATTTCAGCTTTGGTACCTACAAAACTTATGCATTATTGAGTGTACCCACTTTTGTGGAATGGTGGTGTTAATAACACACTTTTGTGGGCTTGCTAAGTATAGAGGGAAGAATGTTTGACTTCATTGATGACAATTAGATCGTGATGTTGATCTATCAAAATTGAAACAAAGAGTGTTAGATGTTGAGTAAGTTGCAGTTGGATTATCAAATGTGAATGCTTTCCATTGATATTTGATGTTAGGATTGAGGTGGCATTTATCTAGGAATCATATGTATAATTCATGTCTCCAACACTCTTGGAAAGGTCTTTGGATGTGTAGGGTGTAATTGGAAATTAAATTGTAATTTAGATACCCTAGGAATTTCAACATTAGTTGTCATATGTATTCATAAAGGAGGTGGAGCACAACGACAGTGTTTATGGTTGACTTTTGACTCACTTATTGTACTTTCCCAATTCAAAGCACTAGAATTAATGACTATAGAATATTGTATGATGGATGAGATCCGCATGAGTTGGCCACTCCATTTTGGAGCAATATATTGGGGTATTTGAGCCATTGGGAGTTATAACACCAACAATGCCTTTGTGGTTATGTTTTCTATTTTGGGGGCCAATTGTTTACAACCATGTGATGTCCATGTGAAGTCATTGATGTATTTTCCATTCTCGAAAGATGCTCTCCAAGGTGGGCATGGGGTGTTTGGATGTTACTATGGTTTTGGTAAGCCATTTGTAGTTTTGTCATTTGTACATGCTTACATACTGAGAGTAGGAGATAGTAGTTTCAGAGGAGATTGTTTTACAAGCACATAGGTGTTGTTAAGAGTGATCTTGGAGTGAAGAGAATGTTAGTGTGTTGGATGTATCTAATTCTTGAAGATGAATACATATTTGTCATCTTTCTTGTTTGGAGATTTTTTTCGAAGGGGTTTCTTCATGTAAATAATGCACGTTGACATGGTTTGCTAATTTATTTCTTATTGTTGATTTGTACAATCACTTAAGTAATCTTATGGTAATCCTGAAAGAAAAAAGTTTTAGATTTGCATACACTTGAAGATTTTAGTGTAATAGTTTCATCCTATTTCTCAACATTTGATTCTAGCTCCTTATGAAAATAACATTGGATGATGTCCTTAAATACACAACCCTTAACACACAATTTAAAACTTTTGGATGTGTGAGTAGATGGGTAACAATAATATTTTGACATTGCCAACCTAGTTGACATATTTTGAATTTCAAATTTGAGGATGATATCACATGCATAATTTGTTTTGAGGTGAAAATTTGAAGAAATAAATTATCACTATTTTGAATTGAAGGATTTAGAATAACAAAAGTGACAATTTGGGTCCTAAATTGTGCATCTACATTATCCATGTAAATAAATATAAAATGAGAGAGGAAAATGGCAAGGTATGCACTTATCTCTATGTTTTTTTGACACTTTGGGGTGTGTGTAACTCCAAATATGAAAGTATGCCATAATAAATAATACTTGTAAAAAGGATATGGGTTTTTCAAAACCTAGAAATTTGAGCCATTGGAATCAATATGCGCCCTCTTTGTCCCAAATGTACAACACACACTCATTGCCCTAATCATACCATTTAAAGAAAAGAACTAACTTGCAAAAACTATGCACCAACCAGAAATAGAATTAGTGATAATATGTCCCCTTTGAATTGTGTGTACTATGAAGGAGTGCCCACAAATCAAGGACGAAAGAAGATGAAATATTAATATTGTGATTGAAAACTGAGCATGATGTGAAAAGAAATTAAGTATGATGGATGAAATAAATTAAGTAGAAAAAATATAATTGAGATATATTTGTGTGCATGTGCAATTGATGTGAAAGATAATACCAAATTTTGCTTGTAATAAGATCAAGTGAGGCCATATTAAACTTTCCTAAAGCTACTATACAATTCTCTTGTATCAAGCTCAAGCTTGAATGCATGTAAAACAGAAAAAGTGACAATTTGACTAATATGTATAGCCAAATGGTTTCCCCTACCTTTTACATTAGGATGAATCAACAACTTTAAGCCTACTAAAAATTGCATTGATTATACCTTTTGTAGAAAGAGTTTATAAATGAAAAATAATAGAAAATAACTAAAATGCTTAAAGAAAATAGACTGGTAATAGACCAGTGAAAATATTTAAAAACAAATGAATAAAAATAATTTTCTAAGAACAAAAATGGAAAATATAGATATTGAAGAATTTGGAGTTTGAAGGAAGAATTCATTGGTCAATACTTTAGAGCATCACATGGACGTCCATACAAACAAGGAACATAAACATGCCCAAAAATATTGAAAATCTAACTTTATGATTTAACCAACTTGTAAGAACAAAAATAGAAAACACACCAGCAAATGTTGTATAATAAAAGTACAATGAAATAAACTAAATAACAAGATCTAAATGACTTGATAAAAGAAATAAAGAGAAATAAAAATGTTTGGGGTTATTTGGAGATTTTCCTTAGTCAAATCCTTGCTTTGGTGCTTCCACATCCATAGTAGCCAAGATAGAGAGAAATAAAATAGTGTGAGTGTTCTTACTCTAAGTGCATTTAGAAATAAGAATAGTGACAAATTAAAATGAATGAGAAAGAGATGTGATCATCCCAAAATGCTTGAGGGCACAAGAAAAGGAACAATATTTTTTGAGAGGCTTGAGGAAACCAAGATATAGAGCTTGAGAGAATGTTGTAAAATATTGAGAGTGAGGTAGAGAGTTGTATATGAGCTTGAGAGTGCAAAAGAGCCAAGAGAGAGTCCAATAATGATTGTTAGCTTTAAAAAGAGAAAGAGGAGGGAAGAGGAAGGGGTTGATGAACTATTTAGATTCATCTCAAGCCATTTCCATTGACTTGGGAAGGTGAAAAATTAAAAAATGTTTAGAAACAACCTTCAAGTGACAAATTTTCATAGGACAGTAGTGTGATACACAAATGTCTGTGCTAAAGGCTAGTGTCTAGACAATTTATGCTAAAAAAATTATGAGAGAATATAAAAATATAGGTGAAACACACAAGTGACATGAAAAAGTGATCATTTGAAAGGAGGCCTAGGAGACTTGAGAAGGAGAAAGGTTGATGCAAGGGTTGAAATGAGCCTACAGAAATACTAAGGGAATGGACGCCAAAGTGGACACAAAACATAGGTGAAATTGCAAGGTTATACAATTTATGACACTATATTTTACCTCCACTTTAGTGGGTTTTATGAATCTATATGAATATACATAATAAAGTAAAAGGAAGAGAATGCTAGAAATAAATAACATCACAACACTAAAAGGTATATTGCAAAGGCTGATGAAATATCTTCAAGTGGAGGAACCATGCCCCTAGGCTAAGAACCTACAAAACAAAAACATTAAGCAAGAAAAAATTGTATAATATAAGATAGAGAAAAAAACATACAAAACCATTGAGTTAGAACATCATAATTTCATAGGAATAAATATAAAAGCATAAATGACGAATACAAAAAGGAGAATAACAAATAGCAACAAACATAAGAATTTTTTGAGTCAGCAAAGTGGAAGAGACCTCAATCTGGGAGGTTGTATCAATGCTATTACTCGTCCCTAAAACACAACAAAAATAAAAGAAACAACACAAAGAAAAATTCTTAAATGATATGAATAAAGTTGTGAGTTGATTGATTGATTCAAAGAGATAATGCATACAAAAGGCAAGGAAGCAATCAATGCGAATGAGAGCGCATGACTTAGACACTAGCTTATTCTATTGTTAGGGATCATATAAATAATAATATAAAAAATGGGTCACAGTATAACAAGTTATATTATGTTAGTTGGCCATGAATGTAAAAGGTAAGTCATATGGAGCACACATTCTAGCAAGTTACATTAAGCTAGGTGGCTCATAGATTACCTAGGTAGGACAAATGAAGGCCCATAGGCTAGCAAGTTGTATTTTCTATGTGGTTCATATGATACCAACGCTACGAGGAGACTAAGAATAAACACCATGGGGAGCTAAAATAAATATCACAAAGGGAAAAAATAGACAAGGTGAATGTAAGGATGTATAAGTTAATATAATATGTGTGCCTCCTTAAATTATGCTTTTAAGGAGAAGAAACAAGATAGGGGATCCTTAGGAAGGATGTGCACCTCCAAAACAAGTTTTCCTTGCCCCTCATAATATTGGTGAGGATAACCATGATAAATAATATTTTATTGTTACCAAAGAGGAAGTATGGTTGCACATAAGATTTTACCACCATGAATGGCTATGAGGAAACAAATAAAGCTACAAGTGCCACATAGCGGGTAGCAACACAATAGAAGAAGGGAGGTGTAACAACCTAATTTGAGAATATTATGAAAAGGTAATTTCAATGCCATAATAGAGGAAGAATGATTTTTATCACATAGAATGAACTAGACAAAGGTGAACCACAATGTCAGTTATCATGCAAAGAAGAAATAGGTGCATTAGTAGATGGAAGAGAACAAACACCTAATTCGAGAAGTTGTTGATTTTATCTTGCAAGGCTCAACATTTGTTGGTGGAATGATTGAGAACTTGATGATATGCACAAAAAGATTTTTTGTTTGAACATTTTGAGGAAAATTCTTATGTGTAGGAGTAAGAGTGATCAAGTGGGATTTGAGAAGCCTCAACAAGATATGCTCTTTCTTAGATAGGGGAGAAGTAGTAGGAAGCAACCCTTTCTCTTGTGGAGAAAGGTTTAGTTTCTTAAAAGAAGTCATAGAGATATTTGATAATGGAGGAGAGGATGTAGGCAATATAGGAGAAGGTTGGTAACCTAAACCCACTATAGAAAAGTACAATGTTGATTCCACATAGATATTAAATCCTTATTTCATGTGCCTAAGACCATTTCCTTTGTATCCATGCTTAAAAATAATTTAAAATCCAAGCCCATAATGTTTCTCTAGAGTAGAAGGTGAGTCAACATCACTAGCCTTAGAAAAATGAGAATTATAATTGCATGTTTGAGAAGAATTTGTTGAACACGCTTAGAGACTAAGAGGGAGGGGGGCGGGTGAATCAGTCTACACAAAAAACTTAAGCCATTCTAGACCTTGAAACTTTTAACATATAACCCAACCTTCTTTGTTAGATCAAAATCTTAAAACATAACAGTAACAAAGAATGATATAGCAGTTTGAATCCTTAGCAACTTTGACAACCTTTAAGTAATGCAAGATATAAAATTCTAATTCTAACCAGATCAACAAAAATGAGAAAGAAACAAAGGACACACACATGCGCACGAAGAACACCATATTTATGTGGAAAACCCAATGAGGGAAAAACCATGGTGAGAGTTAACTCACAATACAAAGGCTCACTGCCAAAAAGACTTGCAAGAGTGAATCCAACACAACTTCAAGACCAAGATACAAAGTACCTAATGAAATTCATTATCTCAAAGTAGGATACAAAGATTTAGATAAAGATTACAATGCTTGTCAACATAACACTCTGCTAACTAAGGCATTAAATTGATCTTTCCTTTCACTCACTTTAGAAATATCACTATTGGATATTCAATACAATTTGCACACACTTCTCTCTTTTACACTACTCCATCTTATTGCATCTGAAATGATCTTGCATTTATATCCACTGTAACACTTCAAAACTTCAATTAAGTCAGCCAAGAAAAGGATAAACAATGAAATCAATTAGTCATCCACAAAAACATAATGTGGTCCTATCTAGAAGATAGAGAATACCAAAAACACTCTTAACACTTCTTCCAATGTGATCCAAAATAATTTACATGTAGGCACACATCAACCTAAGTCAACATCAAGGAAACATGTATATGAAATGTTGAAGTGCATAACCATTAGGCCCATAAACATACTTCTTATTGAGTTAACTTTTGTAGTCCCAAGAAGGATAGGCCAGGACCCAAATCTACCATAACATATCTTCCATTGCTAGTTCAATCCCCCAAGCATACGATGTGAGCAAAGAAACAAGCCCTGTTGACCATATATCCACAAATATCCTATAAATCCAACTCAAGACACAATGCAACATCAAAGCAACCAATTATAAGCATGTGGATCAAATGGGGATGTTCCATGAACATCAAACAACACTTTCATACACTTCTTCCATATTTCCATGCCATCAACAACCATCGCAAATCAAATAGGTACAAAATATTTTATTTAGGAACCACAAAATATATAGCTAGATGATGTAGCATTAGTAGAACAACTTGTGAATCACTTCAACACATGAGATTGGAATTGAGACACTACACATACATTGAGAGAACATTCACCAAGCCACATGAGCAAATACATCAATGTGGAGAAATGCAAAGCATTTCCTGGACCAGTTTGGACAACCAACAACATTGCCAACCTTCTGCAATTCATAGAGATCTCCTTGGCAACATAGGTCTCCTAAAAAAGATAGGATAAAAAAATCCATAGAATAATGACATTGAATACCAAAATGCAAGACCAAAGCATCAACAACGAAGGATTACAGAGCATTCTCCCAGACAAACTTCAGTGTAGCTTCCTAAACCAGGAACACTTAAGAAACTTGCGAAGGCAAGGACTTCCCTTTAGCAACACATTCTTCATCAGGAACATCAAGAGAGAGCATAAGACATACTATAGAACTTTAGTGAAATATCTCCATAATCAACATGCTTGTAATTCTCATCTTAATGCTTCTACTCCTTATCTAAATGTATCATTGTGAAATCAACTCTACTAACAACAATAATACATAATGCAACTTTATTTGACATGAATTTCAACAACTCTTCTTTGGATAAGGCATGACATCCAACCCTGAAGTTCAACAATTCTTCTTTGGATAAGGCGTGGAATCCAACCATGAACTTCAACAATTCTTCTTTGATTATACATGATATCCAACCATGAACTTCAACAATTCTTCTTTGATAAGGCATGACATCCAACCATGAACTTCAACAACTATTCTTTGATAAGACATTCCATCCAACCATGAACTTCATCACCAATGTTAGCCCAAACTAAATATAACAATGATAACTAATACCAAGGACTAACAACTTACTAATCAAGTGCTGACATCAATGATAACCAACAATTAGTGTTGACATCAATGACAACAACTGCCAAAAATCTCCCCCTTTGGCATTGATGGTAGTTCACACACTGCTTAATCTCCTCCTTCGACATCAAGGACAAAGGGCCATTTATGTACATATAAAGCAACAACATCTATTCTAACTTCAAGGAAAAAGTGTTGGTATCTAGTGACTAATCATGCAAATAATGTACACTTGTAATGTATCAATGGGGTTTGAGGCATCGCCCCAAAAAAGAATCTGTTAACATGTCAAGGTTTTCCCGTTGGCACGTCAAGGATTTTTTCCCACTAAAACATCAACTTTTTTCTCGTTGACACATCTAGTTTTTCTCGTTAACACATCAAATGAAAAAATACTTTGTAAAACCCTAATTCTAGAAGGTTCCAAAAAGCTTGTTATAAGTGGCTGGGATGTATGTTGCAATATAGTTTCTGTGAGATTGTAATCTATTTTGCACTGGATAATAAAATCATTGGGTGGATAAGTTTCTTTGGATGTATCCCATATTGAGTGAACCATGTTAAATTCTGTGTTAATCACTTTTTTGTTATTCTTCATTGTTATTTCTAGGTTATTTAATTTGCATATAATTGTTAATGTTTATTGCTCCAATTTTCCTAAACCCTAACACAGAGGGAAAAGGGATCTTCAGTTGAAGCAACAACACACATTCCCCCTTTGACCAGTAGTACATCTTCTTCAACCAATTGTACATACACAAAAACTACATAACATCTTTAGGACTCCCCCTTTCTACCAACTCCTTCTAAGAGGTACCACTCATCAATCCAAAAGAAAAAGATATAACATGAATTTCTTCCCCTGGAAAAATGCACCATTTATGCATCTAGTTATAACAAGGAGGGGAATAACCCCTAACTTTTTCTAGAGATACCAAAAATTATCCTTTGAAAGCGCCTTAGTGAACATGTCTACAATCTAGTCCTTGGTAGGCACATACTCTATTCTAATACATGTTCTACAACCTTCTCTCTCAAAAAGTGACACTGGATTGAGATGTGTTTAGTCCTTGAGTACATTACCAGATTCTTGGAAATGTTAATTGCACTTGTATTGTCACATAGTATAGGAATAGGTTCATCATAAACCACCTTCACATCCTTCAAAGTCTACTTCATCAAAGTATTTGAGTATAACAAGATGCAACAACAATATATTTTGTCTACTATGGACAATGAAACTAAATCCTTCTTTTTACTGAAGCATGAGACCAATTTCTCTCCCAAAAAGAATGCACTTCCATTTTTACTTCTCTAGTCATCCACACAACCTTCCCAATCAACATCAGTATAGGCACTCAAAGAGAAATTTTGATCCTTTTTGTACCATAGGCCATAATCTAGAGTACCCTTCAAGTGTTTGAAGATTCTTTTCATATATTTCTCAACCAAACATACTGCTTGTAGAGAAAACCTAGCAACTACACCAACTCATATTATTGATTTGTTCAAGCACCAATTGGCATAGGTACCCAAATTAAACATATATTTTGTAGAACATATAGATATTGTAGCACATTGTTATTTGAAATATAAAACTTTGTGGCTCACCACAACATATCATACATCGATATTGCATGCACTAAACATCTCCATAGATCTGTATGGACAAGACTTTTCTTTTGGAAGAATACAGAGCATTCCAACAAGCCTTCAATATTTCTTCACTATACTAGTTCAAAACTCTATTACTATAAATATCTTTTACTTCAAAAGGTATAAAGACTTGAAAGCTTGGATATAATACCTTCACATGGGTTGATTAACTTAAGTTATTGACTGCACAACAAAATCCTTTACTGTGGAGAGGAGTAGACCAAAATACCTTAACTGCACCAAAGAGAATGCACCATGAATGCCTTATTCTTCTAAGACTTTATCTTTATGTGTGGTATACTAAACAAGAATGGCATCAATCAAAACAAGTGTTCCAACATTCACACACCATCTACCATTCAAGATAATGCTCCATCTTAGTTTGTCGTAGAATCTTGTGCAGAGTGCACAAAAGTAGTATCATCCTTCTTCTCATGGTCTTCTTTCTAGACCTTTTGTTGATTAGGAGATTCAACCTCTTTCTAAACTAGTGGCTTAGAAAAGCCACTTCTACAATAGTTTGTCTTATGTCCCATATTGTTGCATTTCTAGCACACAATGTTGTGCTCTAGGACACAGTTGTTTATTTTCACCTTAGATTTGCACTCATCAGCCTTGTGACTATAGTTGTTGCAAGCATAGAAAAATCCATGAAATAAAATAGTATTGTTTATTTGAGGAATAAATTATCTTCTACCCATGTTATCATCCTTCTTCTAACTCTACAATTAACAACCTTATGTCCAAAAATATTGTAGGGAAAACCATAGCCTTGAAAGGATTGATTAAACTTGGAAGGAGCATGTTGTTTTACAGATGGAGGACTTCTAATTCCTTTTTTATTCCACTCAAGATTGGATCCACTTTCTTTCTTTCCATTTTGAATAGTCTTTGCATCTCTAGAGCCATTCCTTTTAGAGTCTTCATTGTAAGATTTTTCCTCCTTTGTTTTATGCCTTTCAAGTTTTTTGGAGCTAACTAATTAGGTCGGCCAGGGAAAGGATAAATAATGAAATCAACTACGCGAACACCAAAACATAATGTGGTCCTATCCAAAAGATAGAGAGGACCAAAAAAAACTCTTAGCACTTCTTCCAATGTGATCCAAAAAAAATTACACGCAAATGCACATCAACCTAAGTCAACATCAAGGAAACATGTGGATGAAATGTTGAAGCACATAACCAGATGATCCATAAAAATACTTATTGAATTAACTTGATATAGTCCCAAGTAGGATAGGTTAGGATCCAAATCTATCATAATATATCTTCCATTGTTGGCACAACCCCCCAAGCATATGATGCAAGTAAGGGAACAAGCCCTGTTAGCTAGATATCCACAAATATTCCAAAAAGCCAACTCAAGAGACAATGCAACACCAAAGTGGCCAATTAGTAGTGTGTGGATCACATGTGGATTTTCTCTGAACATCTAATAATAATTTCATACACTTCTTCCATATTTTCATGCCATCAATATCCATCACAAATAAAATAAGTAGAAAATACTTTATGCAAGAAGAATAAAATATATAGCTAGATGATGTAGCATTAGTAGAAAAACTTACAAATAACTTCAACACGTGAGATTGGAACTAGGACATTACACAAACATTGAGATCACATTCACTAATCCACAAGAGAAAAGACATCAATTCAAATAAATGCAAAGCATTTCTAGGACTAGTCTAAACAACCAACAATACTACCAACCTTATGCCATTCATAGAGATCTCCTCAGAAACACAGGTGACCTAAAAAGATAGGATTGCACCATCCATAGAAAAGTGACATTGAATACCAAACTACAAGACAAAAGCATCAAAAATGGAGAAATACAAAGTATTCTCCTAGACATACTTCAATGTAGCTTCCTGAACCAGAAACACTTAAGCAACTTGTGAAGGCCAAGACTTCCCTTCAACAACATATACTTCATCAAGAACATTAGGAGAGAGCATAAGACATACTATAGAACTTCAACAACATCTCTCCACAATTAGTCATACTTCTAATCCTTATCTAAATATATCATTATGAAATCAACTCTCTTAACAACAATAATAGATAATACAACTTTCTTTGACATGAACTTCAACAACTCTTCTTAGATGAAATTTAGCAACTCTTCTTTGGATAAGGCATGAAAATTGGATGCTATGGATGTGTTGCTGATATGTGGTCATTGATGTCAACACTATTAGCATTTGGTGTATCAAAGGCTATATATGTTGAGCATATTGAGAAAATTGTAAAAGAAAGTGTTTCAAGTTCTCAGTGGAACTGTGTAGGTCATGAAGGCGTCTTGTTCTTACATTGAAGTTCAACTACTATGGACTAAAGGGTTAATTCTTGAGAGTATCTAGATCGTCTACTGGAAGTTTCAAAGGTCCGCGTATTGATTTGATCATGTTGTGGTCTGACAGTGTTTTTGTGGTCTCTGTCAATGTTCTTGAGTGAAGTTTGTGTGATTCTGGAAATCTCAGTTGTTGCAGATGTTTCTTTGTTGTTTCTTGATTTTTTTGGATGTCTCAAGATCATTCTCTATCTTTGTAGTATGTCCACATTAATCGGTGTGCTCGTGGTCGAAGATATTTTCTTGCGCATGTTTGGTTTTTCATGTTCCTAGCCGACATGATGATGGTAGCATGTTGTGGATATTCAAGGTGAAAATAATTGAAGTCTTTTTGTATTGGAGATATCAATTTGGGTCCCCACTATGTTGTGGCCAACCTTGGTGGATTCACATTAAAAATTTATTTGTAAATTTGCACTGACATTGCAAATATGTTTTATTTTCCTGGCCGACTGAGTTGTTGATGAAATCTCATGTAGCGGATATATAAGAGAGTGTGATTCATGTGTTGGGTGTGCTCCTATGTGTGTATGTGTGAATATCATTTGATTATAGACTAGAGTGTGAAGAAGATTGAGTGAAGTGTGAAGTAGTTTGAGTGAAAAGAGAAGGTGTTTTTTGTGCTTAATTGGAACTGTAATCAGGCTTGTGCAAAAGCTATTTTCTCAGTTCATACCCTCTGGATTTTAATCCTATTCTGTATTATTGGGAAGTGAGCCCCATTTGTAATTGAGTAGTGAGCTATAGGAAGTGTGCCTAAATGAATGTGCATTCCCCTTGATTGATTTCATTATACTTTTAATAGGGTATAATCTTTTGGACTAACATCCACCCTGGTTTTTCCCATAACAAGGTTTCCACGCAAAAAATCTTGGTGTTCTCTATCTCTCTGATGTGTTAATTGTTTATGGTTAATTTATTATTCATCAGATCTGAGATTAAGTGAAGTAAAGTTTGAAAAGTTTATTATTTTGTGACAACTGATTCACCCCCCCCTCTCAGTTGTTTGTCCTTGTTTTTCCAACAATTAGTATTAGAGCAGGTTCCTTTGAAGAAGTCTAAAAGCTTGAGGTGATCCGAGATGGCAACATTCAAGACATGGACAGTCCAAGGTTTGCTGGAACTAACTACTCACTGTGGAAAGTTGGGATGCAATGTCACCTAAGGTGTATTGGTGAAGCCTATTGGAAGATTACAAAAGATCCATATGTTATTCCTTAGAATGGTCCCTCCACTGCTAAAGAGATCAAAGATGCTAAAAATAATATCAGAGCTATTGAAGCTTTGGTGAGTGCTTTGACATATTCAGAGATGGAAAATGTGGTAGGACTGTAGACAACTCATGAGATTTGGACAAAGATGGAAAGTTTGTATGAAGGAGATGCACCGGTGAAGATGGCTAAGCTACAGAGTTTAAAAGGCAAGTATGAGAATTTGAAGATGGGTGAAGATGAAAATATCACTTCTTTTATGCAAAGAGTAAATGAAATAATGATGGGTATTACATGTGCCAGTGGTTCTCCAGATGAGGATGAAATTGAGGCTAAGATACTCAGATCCTTGCCTCTCACCTACAAAGTGAAGGCTCATGCTATTGAAGAGCTCAGATCAGTAACAAAGATGTTAAGAGACACGTTGGTTGGTAATCTTTCTACTTTTGAATTAAGTGAATCTATTCTGAAAATTGAATCAACATTCAAGGCCACTGTATCTAGAAGTGACAAGCAAATACATGGTCTAGGAGAATGCTCTAGAAAGATATCCAAGTATGAGGAAGAACCGAAGCAACTTGAAGATAAAGAAAGAGAAGTAGAAGAATTGGAAGCACTGATTGTAAAGAAAGAAGGCAGAGGAAAAGGTACATATGAAGGAGTGTTACCTATTAAAAAAATTTCATGCAATAAAATAGGTTATTTTGCATCAAGATGTCCTAAAAGAGTTCCTAGATCTAAGACTAACAAGTCTAGATTCCAAAAGAAATGTTACTTTGCTGAAGGAGTGACTGATGATGAGTCTAATAAAGATAATGGAAATGAAGATGAATGGGTTTTCATTGCTACCGTATAAAATAGTCTTGTGGCTATTGAATCTACTAAAGATGAGAAAGCTCTTGCAGCCTGAGTTGAAGAAAAGGATGAGTGGTATATTGACAGTGGATGCTCACATCATATGACTAGAGATAAAAAAAAAATTGTAAGTCTAGAGAAATATGATGGAGGTGTTGTGATATTTGGAGACAACAATGCTAGTGTGATTCATGGCAGAGGTTCTATTTGTCTTGGTGGTAAGGATAACACTAATGATGTTCTTTATGTTGAAGGCTTGAAGCACAATCTTTTGAGTGTTGGACAAATGGTGGACAAAGGCTATGATCTTCAATTCAAAGATGGAAGATGCAAGATACGTTGAAGTTCTAGAAATATGATTGCTACTGGTAGAAAGACAAAAGGTAATATATTTCACCTGAATACTACTAGTGCGAGTTGTTTAATTGTTCAAGTAGATGAAATCTGGTTGTGGCATAGGAGGTTGTCATGTAAATTTTGATAAAATTGTCAAAGTAAGTTACACTCAAGTAGTAAGAGATCTACCTAAGTTAGTGAAGCTTGCTAACACAATTTGTAAGGAGTGTCAAATGGGTAAACATACTAGAGTCTCCTTCTAGAGCAAACAGTTTCATTCAAATGATTTGTTGGAGCTACTACATACTGACCTTTGTGGTCCCTCTAGAGTTAGAAGTATTCATGGAGAATACTCTACTAAAATCAAGGCCTACCAATGCTATAACAAAAGATTGAGAAAGATGGAACTAAGAGTGCAATTGTTAGAGTTGATGAGGATTCTACTAAATCATCTATATATTGTGGATATGATTCAAATGAAGACAACACAAACAAAGGGAAAAATGTTCAGACACCAAATCTACTTCAGATTATTCCATATGTTCTAGTAAAGCAACCTCAATTCATTCTGGTAAATCAAGTAAGTCAGGAAGCACAGACAAGTGCAAGTGCAGAAGGAATATTAGAAGAACTAGAAGTTCATGAAATTACCAAAACTCCAAGGTATGTAAAGCTAAACCATTTTGAAATCTAAATTATAGGAGATAAGAATAAAGGAGTGCAAACTAGAAGAAAGATTGTAGAAGAGTACTACCTAATTTCTAAGATTGAAGCTAAAAATCACTAAAGCCTGCCAAGATGAACATTGGATGGAAGCTATGAAGGAAGAGCTGACACAAATTGAAAAGAATGACACATGGATATTGGTTCCTAGATTGAAAGACAAAAATGTGATTGGTACTAAATGGGTGTTTCGGAACAAGCTAAATGAACAAGGTGAAGTGGTCCAAAATAAAGCAAGACTGGTGTGTAAAGGGTATTCTCAGATGGAAGGTGTTGATTTTGAAGAAAAAAATTTCCCTGTTTCCATAATCGAAGCTGTTAGATTATTTCTTGCTTATGTTGCATACAAAAACTATAAATTCTATCAGATGGATGTGAAGTTGACATTTTTAAATGGAGAACTAGAAGAAGTATACATTGAACAACTAGAAGGATTTCAACTAACTGACAAGGGAGATATGGTCTTCCGCTTGAAGGAAGCTCTATATGGACTTAAGCAAGCCCCCAGAGCCTAGTATGCTAGATTGGACAAATACTTATTGAAGCTTGGATTCACTAAAGGTATTGCCGATAGCAACTTATATTTCAAATTGGATCATGATAAAGAGTCAATTATAGAAGTCTTTGTTGATGAAATCATTTTTAGAGGAGATGCCAATCTATGTATGAATTTTGCTAATGAGATGAAGGATGAATTTGAGATGAGTATGATTAGAGAGATGAAGTTCTTTCTAGGATTGCAAGTGACCTAGTTAGACAAGGGAAATTTCATATCTCAGTCTAAATATGTGAGAGAGCTATTGAAGAAATTTGGGATGGAAGAATCAAATCCTATTGGTACTCCCATGGTGACTGGATGTAAGCTAACACAGAATGATGATTCTCCTAAGGCGAATCAAACTAGATTCAGGTCAATGATCGGTGGATTTCTTTATTTAACCCAGAGTAGACCACATATTATGAATGTTGTATGTATGGTTGATAGATTTCAAGTTGATCCAAAAGAATCACATGTGACTGTTGTCAAGAATCTTCAGATATCTAAAAGGAATAGTTGACTTTAGACTTTGGTATCCAAAGGATGATGATCTCACTTTGAGTGCATATACTGATGCAGATTAGGTTGGAGATGTAGATGCCAAGAAAATTACTAGTGGTGGTGCTTTCTTCCTAGGGAAGAAGCTGGTATCATGGTTGAGCAAGAAGAAAAAATCTATTTCTCTATCTACTGTTGAAGTAGAGTATATTGTTGTTGCAAACAATTGTACTCAAGTAATATGGATGAAACAAATGTTGAAAGATATCATGGTGGTATATGAAGAACCTATTGCCATATACTATGACAATTCAAGTGCAATAAATATTTCAAAGAATCTGGTGCTGCACTCTAAGACTAAACATATATCAATCAAGTTTCACTTCTTGAGGGAGAAAGTGAATGAGAAAGAGGTCAAATTGGATTATGTTCCTACCAAAGAACATATTGCAGACATCTTTACTAAGCTATTGCCAAAGGATACTTTTGAGTATCTCAGAGGAATGCTAGGGGTAATTACCCCTCCTAATAAGAACTAAGAGATACATTTACTTGCATCAATCCATGAGCTACATTGCTATATTCTGATCCAGATTGATGTTTCCATGGCTGCTACTCAAAGGGAGTAGTCAGATGTGCAAATATGTGGTTCAGAGCATGTATATTGAAAAGTCATGGCTACCTTTGCCATTGATGTCAAAGGGGGAGAAGTGCAATGTGAAAAATATTTTTAAGGGTCGAAGAGCAATTAAGGAGGAGAGTCAAAACTAAAGGGAAAGCAAGTGTGTTGGGTTGATAGTATTTTTCACATCATGTGTTGCCATCAATTCCAAAGGGGGAGACTGTTGGATGCTATGGATGTGTTGCTGATATGAGGTTTTCATTGATGTCAACACTATTAGCATTTGGTGTATCAAAGGCTATATATGTCGAGGATATTGAGAAAATTGTAAAAGAAAGTGTTCCAAGTTCTTAGTGGAACTGTGCAGGTAATTAAGGTGTCTTGTTCTTTACGTTGAAGTTCAACTTCTATGGAATAAAGGATTTATTATTGAGAGTATCTAGATCATATACCCAAATTTTTAGAGGTTCATGTATTGATTTGATCATGTTGTGGTCTAATAGTGTTTTTGTGGTCTCTGTCAATGTTCCTGAGTGAAGTTTGTGTGATTCTAGAAATCTCAGTTGATGTGGATGTTTCTCTATTGTTTCTTGATGTTTTTGGATGTCTCTAGATCATGATCTATCTTTGGAGTACGTCCAAATTAATTAGTGTGCTCATGGTCGAAGATCTTTTCTTGTGCATGTTCGATTTTTCATGTTCTTGGCCAGCATGATGATGGTAGTGTGTTGTGGATCTTCAAGGTGAAATTAATTGAAGTATTTTTGGGTTGGAGATATCAATTTGGGTCTCCACTATGTTGTGGCCAACCTTGGTAGATTCACATTAAAAATTTATTTGTAAATTTGGGCTGACATTGCAAATATGTTTTATTTTCCTGGCCGGCTAAGTTGTTGATGAAATCTCATGTGGCGGATATATAAAAGAGTGTGCTTCATGTGCTGGGTGTGCTCCTATGTGTGTATGTACGAATATCATTCAATTGGAGAGCAGAGTGTGAAGAAGATCGAGTGAAGTGTGAAGTAGTTTGAGTGAAAAGAGAAGGTGTTTTTTGTGCTTAATTGGAACTATAATCAGGCTTGTGCAGAAGTTATTTTCTCAGTTCATACCCTTCGGATTTTAATCCTATTCTATATTCTTGGGCAGTGAGCCCCTTCTGTAATTGAGTAGTGAGCTCTAGGAAGTGTTCCTAAATGTATGTGCATTCCCCTTGATTGATATCATTATACTTTTAATAGGGTATAATCTTATGGAATAACATCCACCGTGGTTTTTCCCCTAATAGGGTTTCCACGTAAAAAATCTTGGTATTCTCTATCTCTCTGATGTGTTGATTGTTTATGGTTAATTGCTTGTTCATCAGATCTAATATTAAGTGAAGTAAAGTTTGAAATTTTTATTATTTTATGACAATTGATTCACCCCCCCTCTCAGTTGTCTGTCCTTGTTTTGCCAACAATGACATCCAACCATGAAGTTCAACATTTATTCTTTGGATAAGGAATGAAATCCAACCATGAACTTCAACAGTTCTTCTTTTACAAGGCATGTCATCCAACCATTAACATTATAAATTATTCTTTGATAAGGCTTGGCATCCAACTATGAACTTCAACAATTCTTCTTTCATAAAGCATGACATCCAACCATGGAATTCATCACCAATGTTATCCAAAACTAAATATAACAATTATAACTAATACCAAGGACCTAAAACTTACTACTCAAGTGCTGAAATCAATGACAACCAACAATCTCCTCAGTGTTGACATCAATGACAAAAAATTCCAACAAAAGTAGTAGTTGAATTCATAGAGGAAGAAGGATCAATTATAACATGAGAATGTGGATCCTTATTAAATTAAGGAATGCCAAAGTTAGAAGGACCAACCTTATACTCATTAGGCCCATGGAGGATGAAGTCTAAGGAGCTCCAATCATCGCCAAGACTTGCATTTTCAATGGAAGAAGGAACATCATCATCAAGAGAGGGTGGAAATGGTGTTTCACAATTTATTGTAGAAGAAGGTAATGTTGTTCCTTGCACCACACCCAATTATTTTTTGCATGCTAAAATGGGGGCCCCATTTTATTCTTTACTTTCGTTTATTTCCCTTTGGTTATTTTCCCTTGTTCCTTTTCTTTTCCTCCTTTTTTGGGGTTTCAAGGTTTGTCCTTTGGGAATGCCTTCTTTTTCAAGCTTGATTCTCAATCCTTTTTTGTTGTCTTCCCTACCTGTCAAAATTTTAGGTGTTGGTATTTTAAATTTCAACATAACTCATCACCATTCTGATCTCTAACCCCCAAAGAGATTCCTATCTTATCATCCACACCAACCACTTATTGACTTCTTAGTTGTCTTTGGTTGTCCTTGATGACAAAATCTATTGGCATGCTCCTTCAATTTCAGTTCTTTACTTGATGGTACTAAGATTTGACATGGTGTTCTTTATGTCAGGACAAGCATAAGCTTCAGATATGTGTTTTTTCTTTCATGACAACCACAGGTATTGGACAACATCATGGTTGTGAGTATCAGCTTCATAAAGTGATCATGGATATGTTTGAAGGTGCTAGTAATAGGATTATAAAATGACATCTACAGGTTATATTGGCACATGATTCTTTGAGTATCTTTCACTTGCATTATATTGGTTTACTTCGCTTCACCATGGGTTTCATTTGGTGTTAAAATCCTTCACAAGGGGATATATTGTATTTGTCTTTGAGGATTTGTATATATATGGGGTGAATCATGTTGTTCTAAGACTCAGATCGGTTCAACGATACTGGTTGATATCTACATTGGCATGTCTATTTTTAGTCTCTGCTTGGTTCTACTGAGACACATACAGGTGATAGCATTTCATTGCTCAGATTAAAGGTAATTTGGTAAGCTTCAATTTTCATGAAGTCTTGTACTGCACATTCACTTTATTCATATTTTATATGCTCAATTTACATGGTTGTATCATTGGCATACAAGTTTCACTTTGGCACTCACAGGTGCTAGTAACTGGTTTATGTGAAGTAAATAATTCTTGGTGATATGTTTTCAATTCCTCTTCAAAGTAATTCCTTATGATGGTTTACATGGAAACATTCATTCACAAGGGGAAATCAAATGTAGTAGAGTGGTTTGTATTTCATATTAAGTCGCATTAAGTTAAAGCCATTCATGGCTTTGACTTGAATTAATCGGGCTCCTCACAAGTGATATGGTTTACATTTTAATATACTTCAAATTCTAGCCGGGCATACCATATTACATAATGTTCATTCACATCGGCCTTTTGTTAGTGATTAAAATGCTATTGGTTATCAGATTGTTGGCTCCACCTTACATATCGACCACTTTACATCGAGCATACCATATTTCATAAAATTCATAATGTTTGTTTATTTGTATCGGCCCATGGGAATCTTGAAATAATTGAAGGCATCATTCATATTTTGTGTGGTCAATGTTTTGACAACAATAATAAATTATTTGATATCAATTAAAGGTTATTATGATGTTTCCTAAAGTCCTCTCAGACTTCAAGTTTTATCAAACTTTGAAAAGGAAATCTATAGTCATTGGTTCAAAAGAAGTTAGGGAAATCATTATGTCATTCTAGTTTTCTCTAAACACAAACCCTAGTGCCACCATGGAGAGTTTGCAGTTACAGTGTGTAGCTAGTTTTCGGGCTTGTCTTTGAGGTATCTGTGCACTGGAATTTTGATGAGTTGCATTGAAGAATTTAGTGAGACGGTTATGAGGTTTGCACAACCAGCTAGTAATGTCTTTTGGCCACCATGACAAGTATTCAGTTTGCAAATCTGAAAGATCTTATGTTGATTTTAAACACAAATGTTTTGTGGTTAAGTTTTTATGGAAAAATAATTTCAATTTTTCTAACCCAAGTTTATACTCAAGGGTTTCACAGTTCAGTGGCTATTCATCGAATTTCTTTGGTTATTATTTTGAACCCATTATGGGTCTCATGACTTAACTACATTATTTTTCAATTTATCCAAACCCTGGTTAATTTGGATACAAGTTTTTCAAATGAGAACTATTCTATATTCATTGTATAAATATGTGGCTAGAAGCCATTTCTTTGTTAACAAAAAATTGGTATTGTTGAGAACAAGACTTTTTGAGTAGAACAGGGTCATGTTATTAAAGCAATATCATTTGTAAAAGAGAGATCTTGAAGAGTTCATATCTCTAATTCTTATTACAAAGATTGCATATATTTCAGTGAGTTTATATTGGTATTGTGGGTATTATTGAAAAATCATACTTGTACTCTGTTGAGATTTTGTGACTACAAATAATTAATGCAATTATAAGGTCCTAACAGATTGCACGATTATTGACAAACTTTCTTAAGGAGTTGGTGCTTCATAATTTTGGTGGAGTTGGTGCTCCTGAATTGTTACAGAGTTGGTGCTATGAAAAATATTGTAATCAGTTTGGAATTAAGCCTGTAAGGCATTTTGGAGTGGTTTTCTACCCCAAGAGGGTTTTCCACTCATCAAAGCTCTGTGTTTCTCTTTTGTGTGATTTGTACTTATCTTACTTAATTTTTCATTCAATCATTTGTGAAAGTGGTTCATGCAATGCTCCGATACATTATCACAGTTCCAAGTTTTATAAAAGTTCAAAGTTTAATTGTTCATGTTTAATGTATGAATGTTAAAATTATGCCATTAGTGAGTTTGGTGTCCCCTGTAAAAGAAAGCATTAAAAGGTTGTTCATTCAGCAGTATGTGAACAATGTATATTATTCTTTGATATGAGTTGTTAAGCATTCATGTTATGTTTGATTAAGTCTTTGGAAAACAATAATTCAAAATGCAGTATTCACATTGCATATATTATAAGTCTCATTTTTTCAAGATCAAGCAGTTCAAATTTGCACTTCAAGTTATAAAAAGTTTTAATTTATATATTACTCTGATTCACCCCCCCTCTCAGAGTAATTCCACTTCCAACGCCACTATGGTGTAACATTAACTTCATTTACATGTGTTAATGGCCATTTGGGTGTGCACCCCATTGATGGAATTTTTAATTCCTATTTGAGCTCATTTTAACTCACTTTTCCCTTGAGATATCAAGCTTTGGTTTCTTTTGGTACTCAATGGACGAATTGTGTAGTTTTGGTGTGATTGTGCATGTGTAGTGACTTCGATGGTCATGTGCTATTTGTGTTTGGTACAATTTTTTTCACTTTGTTTACTTCATCTCATATTCAAAATTATCCATTGAACCAATTTGGGCTCTCGTGTTTTTATTTTGGTTTTAGTGGAATATTTCATCATTTTTTTTTTCTTCCTTTCCTTTTTTGTTTTGTGTGTGGGTGTTTTTGCTTCTTTTTTTTATTTGTGGGATTGAATTTTAGGTTCCTTTCGTTGGTTTTTTTCATTTTTGTGTGCTCTTTTGTTCACCATTTTGGTTCTTAATTTTTTTTCATTTTGAACCCTTGTTAAGTCCTCTTTAACCCTACAATTCTAATTGAGGTTTTTTTAAGGTAAAAGTACAAACTTGTGTCACACTTTTATAAAGGAATCAGCCAACACAAACAAAAAATTTCAACTTCAACCATATAAAAGTGGTCTTTATGTTTTCAATTTCAAAATGATGGAAACTAATGAAATGTAAAACTCTTGATGAAGTTTATGCTTGTAATTTTTCAACTAAATTTATTTTAAAAACCTTAAAAGAGATTTTGAATTGCTAAAATATATCATGAAAAAGTGACGTTGAGTTGACGTCACAAAAAAAATTTTAAAAAAATTACATTTTCCTTGAATTTATTTCCCAAATAGATAAGTTCAATATCTAGTGCATGGAAATAAAAAATAATTTTTTATTTATATTTTTCTCATAATAACGTTTTAAAGTAATAAGTTTCATTTGATGTCAACTTTTGTCTATTTTTATCATTTTCAAAAGAATGGAGAAAATTATCTCCTTTAATGCACCACATACTTTTCAAAATATTTTAAATTGTTTTAGTACTTTTTTTTAAATTCATCAAGGTCTCATTTTTTATTATAACAACCTACTTGCAATATTTAAAAAAATATTAAAACTAATCAAAATATCAAAAAATATTTAAATTTGGATTCTCAAGGCTGAGCTCTGCAAAAGGGTTAATTTTAGTTTTTTGAAAAAATCATTATGACTAAAGAAATATTTAGTTCTTGTGGAAAGTTTCAGAAAATTCTAAAAAGGATGAGGTGGCTACTAAAAAGGATGCCACATAGATGATTTCGGCTGAAACCTTTGTAGTCAAAATGGTTTCATTCAATACATATTCGACCAAAAACCTGTCGGTCGAAAGGTTGTTAGTTGGAAGTCTTCCGACCGAAAACCCTCATATAAATATTTTTTTTTAATTTCTTTTTCAATTCAAGCATGTGGAGAAAATACACAAAAGGATTTATTTCAAAAAAAGAAGCTATAAATTTTTTGGTATGATGATTTTCAATTTGTTGTTGATTAATTTTAAAAGTTTACATGAGATTGTGAGATTATTTACTCATTTTAGGATTTTTTGAATGTATATTTAAGTCCTACCTACTGATGAGCCTATTTTTTGGTCCAATTTTGGGTAGGATCTATAGTTTATTTGTTGGTAGTTGTTATGAACTTTGATGTTAAATGTTGATATTTTCATAATGTTTCCCTCAAACCATAGACATTGGGCTTAATCCTATTTCTGCAAGTTTTAATGACATTGGCATATTATGTGGATCATCTATATTGATTTTGCATGTCATTAATGAATGTTCCTTAAGGTGGTTATAGATATTCAATTATTGTGTGTACTAACATTTCCATGCATATTTAATTTGAGGATGTTAAGTTGAGGAAGACACTGACAACTAGGCATGCACTGTAACGTCCAACAAAGGATCGCTCAAAGGTCAAAGGAGGTCAACGACAAAAGATACCTCATGCAAACCAAATGTAACCACCTTGTAGTGGAATTTAATGTTGGTTGAGTAGATGTGGGCATTACTATTGTGCTAAATCTGTGTTTGGACCTGCATGTTTGACTAGATTCCATGCACACATAACTTCCGCCACTCCACTTTCTCTGTTTTCCCTAAATGGCGTCCTCCCAGTCATGGAGTTGACTACCTTGCTTAGTTGATAGTATAAATAAAGATTTGATGCTCCTTCTTTGAAGGTTGCATGATTTGATATTGTACTTGCAATCTCAATTTTTTAGTAATACAGATACATTACTCTTTTGTACTCATGATTTACAGTGAATAAAATAAAGTTATGAGTTTGAGCATCTAAGTTATCATTAGTTTTAGAGGATACTTATCCAATGGGGGCCACTTGTTGAGTAATATGTCCTCTTAGTTTAGTATTAGTTTAGTATTACTTGTTGTTTAGTAATTAGTTAGAAATATGGCACCGACTGTTCCTGCAGCCACTAGAATTCCATTTTGTGATTGTTCTTACAACCAAAGTAGACAGAGTAGTGCCTTGTTGTTGCTTAGATTTTCATTTTTGTTATGCATTTTAGTTTTATGTAGTTGTTGATTGATGATTGAAATTTATGGTATTCCCTTCTAAGCAATTTACTTTTAGCATTGTGAGTTCCTTAGCTATAGAATGCAAATGGCTACTTTAGGGTTCCTAGTGTGTTGAACCATTTCAAGTTCATGTCCCTGGGTTGACAAGTTAAATACACCTTCATGATGATTGAAATGGATATTCAGGTTAGATGTCTAATCTTTGAATCATGGTTGTAAGGGCTTAGTTATTAAATCATTATAAGAGGCCAACATTTTTGGCACCATTGTTGGCGATAGTTTCAAACTAGAGACTCTTTTGGATTCATTGGTAGTCTTTCTTGCTGTAGTGTTTCTAGAAGTTGTTCTTAGCATATCCTCATTTAGGAAGTAATGACCCCCCTTATTCTTTACCAATTCTTTGTGTGAGTTGGCTAATAGTGAGTGATACCACATGCATATAGGAAGGAGCAGGGATGCTTATGGGAGATTTCTTTCTAATAATCCTAATCCATTCCAGCTAGTTGAATATCAAAACCTGCCAAGAGAAGAAAAAGAAGAAGATCCACACCCCTCTATTGATGCATTTACTGATCTGACTAGCTTTGAAGTCTCTTCTAAAGACCAAAACCAACTTGAGAACCCCTTTGCTTTGGAACTACATCAATTAGGAATGGGTGATGCAAATAGGAACAAACCTAACCAACTGGATTTTTCTTTCCCCATTTCCCATCAGAATGAAGTTGACAACATCAAGAACATCCCTACTTTAGCACTCCCCAAGTTTTAGGGACTTGTCACAAAAGATCCTAATACATTTTTATTTGATTTTGACATACTCTACAAGAGTTATGATTATACCACTAATGCCCATAGGCTTAAGCTATTTCCTACCACTCTGAAAGAGGCTGCATTAAGATGGTTCATGAGCCTAGGTAGAGATACTATGGAAACTTCGAAAGACATGAAGACAAAATTCCTTGAGAAATACATGAAATATTGTAGGGGCAGTGACATGAGAGGAGGTGACATTTTCAAGATGTAGCAAAAGGAAGATGAGAGCCTGGAAGATTATATTGCAAGGTATTTTTTTTCCTACAAAAATCTCCACACCATACACTCAATGAAGACTCACCAAAGTTTCTTTTCTTGAGAGGAATCAATGATAGTTGCACTGATTCCTTAGACCTCATGGGATGAGGAGATATCTCCCAACTTCCTTGGGAAGATATCAAGAAAATATGCTAGAACTACTCTAGGGCAGCTTCAAAGAAAGGGAGAGCTTACCAATATTCCATGGGTAAGTCAACTAGTGGTGGAGTTTCAAGAATGGAGATTACTCATTTAATGGCAGACTTCAAGCAATACATTATAAATAATCTAGCCACTCAAGTAGATACACTTAAGGCCAAGAAGAAGCAAGAGGAGGCAGAGACAATATTGACAAAGTATTGCCCCCACTGCAGAAAAAAGAAGAGGGACTATAGATGCTAGATGGTAGCTAATCTTGAAAGCAAGAAAATTCCACCAATCCAAATTGAAGAAGACCAAGTCTACTATGTTGCACAAAGGAAGCCTTGGGCTCCAAGACAAGGTATGCTACCAAATCCACTATCTTATGTTGTGCCATATTTTAATTCCTATTCATCTGGTAACCAATGGCAGCCCCCATATCCATCTAGCTATGGAGGATATCCGCCACTACCTTGGAGTAACCCTCCAAATTCTTGGCCCAATTATCAAAACTCTCCACCCTAGTGGTAGAAACCTCAAGGGAATTGGAAAAAATTTCAAGGGCATTGGCAACCACCTCTAGGAAATTGGTAGCAAACAAATCAATGGAGGGGAGGACAACAATGGCCTGTCCAGATAACCAGTTACGTGTAGCCACCTTCTCAGCCCAACAACCTACCATAATTCCTCCACCTGCTAATCCAAGGTCAAATGCACCCAAACCTACTTAGCTACCAGCTCAACCCACACCCAATCCAAATAATAAACCACAACAATAGCCTACATACTCTGCTGATTCAAATCAATTCCTTGCATATGTTGTGAGTGTAAGTGGCATCCACTTGCATTCAGGAACTACTCTACTAGCCCCCTCCAAGCCCATTATCACTGAGCTTCCTTTGGAAGAGGAGGAGGAACCTCTTAATGATTCTACTTAGCCAAGTGTACCTAAAAATATTGAACCAGTCCAAGTCAAGTAGACTGAACAAGAACCACCATTTCCTCAGAAATTGGAAGTTGCCAAGAAGAAGGAAGAAAAAGAGGATACAACTTTTGACATCTTGGATCAGCTGAAAAATATATGTGTCTAGATACCTCTATTTCAGGCTATAAAGGATGTTCCAATCTATGACAAAGCAATCAAGGAAGTATGCCTCAAGAAGAAAGGTAGGAAAAAGAAAGACCCAACTACAATTCATGTGGTGGGACAACTAGCTGACATCATGCTTGGAAAAGTAACTATCCCAAAGTATAATGACCCAGGTAGTCCTATGGTAGCAGTCGTTATAAATGAAATCCTAGTAAAGAATGCTATGATTGATTTAGGGGAAACAATAAATGTAATGACCAAGGACATCCTGCAACAACTAAACATTGCAAGCATGAGATCTACTCCTACTATCCTGTAGCTTGTTGATAGATCTAATATTAAGCCTGATGGTGTAGTGGAGGATCTTGTAGTAGTTTTAGTGGGAGTACCTAGCAGACTTTATGATTATTTCTCCTAAATCTACACTAGGCGAGTATCCCATTATTCTTGGAAGGCCTTGGTTAGTAACTGCAAATACATACATTGGATGTTGGTCAGGTGACATGACCATTTTAGAAAAGAAGAGCATGGATTTTTTTTTTCTTTATCCTCTTGCTCAACCATCTCATTATGAAGAGGTTGAGGAAGTTAATTTTGTGGCACAACTTATGATGCTAGGTAGAAGCTCTTTCATGCAGCTCCAAGATGAGGATGAAGTATTGGATAACATCATTCAGAACCATTGTGAAGTGGAGGAAGCATCATCTTCTCATTTTGCTACTCCAATCAAGACACTTTTTCCTACTCTTCCTACAACCACTATTCCTGTAGACGTTCTTCCTGCAACCACTCTTCCTACAACGACTCTTCCTGCAACCATTGTTCCTACATACAGACTTCCTATAGCAACATGTATGTCCCATACATTGCTTCCATATGAACTAAAGGTACCATGTGTTAATGAAGTAGCCATGATAGAGTTAACTACACAAGTACAAGTGTCACAAGGAAAATATTTGAATGTTAACAGTAAATTAAGTGAAGAATAACAATAGTTGTTGGCAAAATTATTAAGGACCCATCAACATGCATTTGCATGGGATTATCATGATATGAAGGGATTGGACCCTAAAATTTGTACACATAGAATTTACATCAGAGATGATTGCACCCTAGTAAGACAACCACAAAGAAGAATTAACCTTGCACTAAGAGAAATTGTAAAAGGAGAATTGTAGAAATTACTAGATGCGGGATTTATCTACCCCATTTCAGATAGTCAGTGGGTGTCTTCATTAGTGATTGTGTCCAAGAAAGGAGGAAAATGGAGATTTTGTGTTGATTATAGGGAACTTAATGATTCCACCAAGAAGGACCATTTTCCCTTACCCTTCATCGATCAAGTTTTGGACACACTTGCAAGAAAGCAATACTTTTGTTTTCTATATGGATTTAGTGCTACAACCAGATCCAAATTGCACCAGAGGACCAAGAGAAGACCGCATTTACCTATCCATCGGGGACCTATTCCTACTCGGTACTCCCATTTGGCTTATGCAATGCACCTACAACCTTTCAAAGGGAAGTCATTAGCATATTCTCAAACATTTCTCATGATTGCATGGAAATTTATATGGATGACTTTACCACTTATGGTGTTGATTTTAATCAAGCATTGGAAAATATCAAGAGAGTCCTACAATATGTAAAGTCAAAAACCTATCATTAAATAGTGAAAAATGCTTCATGATGATGCAAGAAGGTGTAGTCCTTGGCCACTACATCTCCCACAAAGGAATTCAAGTAGATCCTACAAAGATTGAGGTAATCACAAATTTTCCCACACCTGCAAAATAGAAGGATGTTAGGAATTTCTTAGGTCATGCAGGATATTATAAGTGTTTCATCAAGGATTTTAGCAAGGTAGCAACACCATTGTATACTCTTCTCACTAAAGATGTTGAATTTTAGTGGACTAAAGCTTGTGACAAGGCATTTTCTGACTTGAAGGCAACTTTGACTCATGCTCTTGTACTCAAATGGCCTAATTGGGAACTTCCTTTCCACATCCATACTGATGCATCAGACCATAGGAGCAGTCTTAGGACAAAAAGGAGCTGTTGAGAATTCCATTTAATTTGTTAGTAAAAATTTACAAGGAGTTGAATTCAACTATACAGTGACAAAGAAAGAAATGCTGGCAGTAATCTATGCACTGAACAAATTCAGACATTACATAACAAGTTACCAAATATTTGTGCACACTAATCATGCAGCCATTAGATATCTCATGAATAAACCTTTGATCATAGGTAGGCTAGCAAGATGGTTATTGTTAATGCAAGAGTTTGATATAACCATTTTGGATAAGCCAGGGAAGGCCAATGTTGTTGCAAATTTTCTTTCAAGGCTGACTACATTGGAAGATAATCAACCCATAGATGACTCTTTTCCTAATGAGCATCTATTCTCCCTTAGTATACAAATGCCCTGGTATGCTGACATAACCAATTATTTGGTCATAGGTAGCATTCCTTCTCACTTCTCTCCAAAATAGAAAGGGACACTCATTGAAAAATATTTCCCTTTCTCCTAGATTGCTAGATGTTTGTTTTATACTGGACCAAACCATGTCATGAGGAGATGTTTGAGAGAAGATGAGACATATGACATTTTTCATGCATGCCACAATGAACCATGTGGAGGACAACAATGAATATTTTGAACACAAGATATTACTGGCCAACACTCCACAAGGATGCAAGAAGGTATACCAGAAAATGTAATAGATGTCAAAGAATGGGTAGTCCAACCAAATTTGATGAGATGCCACTTTGCGCTCAGGTAGTAATCACCCCCTTTGACAAGTGGGGATTAGATTTTGTAGGACCCATTGACCCTCCATCAAATGGTAAGTCTTATATCTTGGTATGCACTAATTATGTGACAAAGTGGGTTGAATTTAAGACCATGAAGCATGCAAGAGATAACAAGGTTGCATAATTTCTTTATGAGGAAATTTTCACAAGATATGGAGTTCCAAGAGAAATAGTGATTGATCAAGGGGCTCAATTCACATCAACCCTTGTTGCAACACTAGTCAATGAATACAACATAAGGCACATAAAGTCTACTCCTTATCATCCCTAGGCTAATGGCCAAGTTGAGGTGATCGATAGAGAAATTGAAGCCATTCTAACCAAAACAGTAGCTATTCATAGAAAGGATTGAGCAAACAGATTACTAGAAGTTGTTTGGGACTATAGGAAAACCTGGAAAACAACTACTTTTTTCACTCCATTTGAGTTGTTGTATGAAAAGACAACCATGATGCCCATTGAATTTGAATATAAGACTCTTAGGACTGCAGTAGAATTGGGGATGGATATTTTTGAGGCACAGAGAGAAAGAATCATGGAGCTAAATGTTTTGGATGAGATAAGAAGAGCAGTCTTGCATCATAAAGAGGTAGTACAAAATTAGAGAATCAAGTGGCATGGAAAATTTATCAAGGAAAAGAAATTCCAACCAGGAGATTGGGCCCTACTCTATGAGTCAAGATATCAGGACAATGCAGGAAAATTGTAGACAAGGTGGCTACGACCATATGAAGTCGATGAGGTCTTTCCTAATGGAGTTGTTCATCTTACTACCGTTGACCCTATCAAATTCAAGTTACTTGTCAATGGTCATCACCTTAGATTATATCACAAGCTAGCTTCCAAAGAAGAGTTCCTACAACAATTCACCCAACATTCAGCACCTGAGCTTCCTGTAGTCGAATGAAGTGGACCTAGTGTCCCTCCTTCTAGCTAATTAAGGTCTGTAATTGTCATAATAAATACTTTCGCTCTTGTGGAAGTCCATTTCTTCACCCATCCATCACCACCTTTCTCTCTCTTCCATGACTTCATTCCACCTCACCTCATTCCACTTCATTTTCATTAATTGCTCAATTTATTCCCTAAAAAGGTGAATGGTACTTTCTCCACACATTCAAGTATGTGCACATTAATTGCTATCTTTTAATCATCTTTTAAGGGCATTCATTTAATCATTGTACGTTAGTATAAACGTTCACATAACATGTCATTATTCCCTGTCAAATCACCACTCTCGTCTCGCATGTACGGAAACATGTCTAAATTTAGGTTGGGGGGAAGAAAAAGATGTGAATATATTTCCCATGTGTCAATTCATGTTAGGCTATGTCAAAAAAATTAAAATGAGGCAATTTGAAATCTGAGTGAGAGGACGAATCGCATGTGTGAAGTGACACTAACTATAGCCACCATTTCTTCTTGTCATAATTCTCCTTTATCACTCCTTTTCTTTCCATTATTGACCCTGTTGTAATATTGAGTTGCAAACAAAACGGTAAAACAAAAGAAATGGAAAATTCAGTCGATATTGGCTCTAGAAATTTAACAGTTATTGTAGGAAGGCATTTGGATTTTAGACAAGAATTACAAGAAGGAAATTTTATAGAGTGATAGTTGATTGCATACAATGGGAGGAGGGCTAATTCAAAATGAGCCCTCAGTTCATGATGTTTTATTATATAATGCACAATTCCTGGCTGAATTTAGAAACTATGGATGGTTACATTAATTCCTGAAGCTGGATGGCTTTGATGAAATCATTGCACTAGAATTCACCCAGACATTTTCTAAAGGAAAATCCACAATAAAAGTGTTGGAGGTTGTGGAAACTAAGGAAAGAATTCCAGAGGTTACAGGGTTACCTGCTAATGGAAAACATTACCCTACCTCCAAAAACACTAGGTCAGCTAGGGCCGAGTTTACAGTTTCCACAACCTCTCTTCCTGAACCATGGAAATAGGAAACCTTCTACATTATAAGGTATTTCACCTATGAAGGTCTTCTGTTGAACCTACAATCAGTACATTTCAAACTCTTGAGTCACATGAGGCACAGGAGGAGGATGAATGTGTCTAATGTGCTATACAATCTTCTCTCAATCATGGTGGTCAAGACCCAAAAAGGTAGGGACAATTATGTTTCCCACCATTGTTTGATTAAATTGCTAGTTGAGAAGTCTATGCATGATGTGTCTAGAATGATCTTGGAAGAATTTATAAATGTTGATCAAATTAGACCTGAGCACTTGCAACCTAGGGTTTTTCCTCAATCTTGTAGGTCTAGCAGGAGATTGAGCATGGCTGAAGCCATTCATGGTGTTTCAACCTCTAGCATAGGCCTTAGTGTAAACTCTCCTATAGTAGAAGAAACCATAGAAATTAGTTCTTCTGGAACAAATCACTCAAAAAAAGAAAGCTCCTCCTCATATTCTAATGATGATGTTCCACTTAGAACCCTAATGAAAAATAGGGCACAAAAGAGAGAAGTAAAAAATGAGAAAAGGAAAGGCCAAAAGGAAGATGACAAAAAAAGAGGTGTCAAGTTCTAAAAAGAGGAAGGCTGACACTGTTCATCCTGCAACCAAAGAAAAATGTGAGAGACCTCCCAAGAAATCAAGGCCAGTTGGGCCAACATTTGGTATGCCTTCACAGGAAAGCCTTAAGTCTAGAGAAATACCAGAGGACATAGAGCTCCAATGGGGTAGGAGAATGTCGAGGAGGAAGATATATTCGAGGAAGCAACAAACATAACATTGGCTGACCTTGCCAATATTGTAGAACAAGTTGAAAATCAAGATTTTGAGGAAAATCAAGATTTCCTGTAGTGTGAGCAAGAAGTCATGTAGCAAGAGATCTTAGAGCAACAGCCAGAACTTGAGCAAGAGTTCTTGTAGCCACAACAAGAACAAGAACAAGAGCCCCTACAGCAAGATGTGGAAGAAGAAACAGTACCCTCGCAGCCAGAGACAACTGGACAACCTAAGTCCATGTAGATAGTACTATATGGGGAGCAACCATTGAGAAAAACACTAGTAGTAATTCATAACCCTCCTCATTTTATAGTACATAAGACAATTTTGAATTTATGGAAAAAAATGTATGAAGGAGGGAGGAATAATGGAAAAAGGAAAAACAAAATTTGAAGAAGGAAATTCAAAAGAGAGATGAGGAAATTGAAGATAAAGATGCATAAATTGCCACCTTGAAGAAGAGGGTGGATGGTATGGCAGCATTGGTAAAATATATTTTGGAATGTAGGACCCCTCCAAGGGTCTATGCTCTGCACCTGAAAGAGAAATATCTCTCTTTTAAGATGTCAAGGATTGTCTCAAGTTTGAATCCTTCTATTGACACTCCTAATGAATTTTTCAATGCTTATAGGATTGCCTCCCTTGAAATGAAGAATTTGCTATGTGATTTTTTCTTGCATAATTATGTTGTAACTCAAGACCATGATTGGAATCCATTGCTTTATGTTGGGGATGTCCAATTAAGGGAATTTATGTCTTGGGTGAAAAATGAGATTAGTTGGGGACATCAACATGGGGCTTATAAGAAATTGGAGTCTAACATCCCTCTACCCATTAGGGTTGAATCAAGCAACCCAAGGGATATTTACAGAGAATGGCACAAAATGATTCTCAGACCTAGTTATGGAAATAGGATTATGCCTTGGATTGAGGAAATTTACAGTGATTATGAGGTAAAGACAACAAAAAAGGAAGAAATTATGAGAAGATACCTATCACAAAGATGGAATAACCTAACTGATGAGATGAAATAGGTTGAACCTCATTCCATTCACAATTATGTTGCAACACTATAAAGGATGGATAGGTATATTCAGATTGGGAGAACGAAGGGGCGATTTTGGCTTCCCCTAACTTTCCAGCTACCCATTCTCATGCGGCCCATGCCAAACTTTAGGTTCTACAAGTATGACATTACTGCAAAAAAATAGAGATGGAGTAGATTTGATAGATTAGGAGGATTATATTGGGACCCTGATTCATGCTCAATAGACACTGATGTTGGATAGCTATTAGTTGCAAATTTTAGAGCTTTGACCAAAGATAAGAACAATCCTTCCCTTGCTAGAGGACCAACAAAATGTTAGGTTGGGGGGAGTGATGAGCCTAGTTTTTGATCCATTTGTGGGTAGGATCTATAGTTTATTTACTAGAAGTTGTCATGAACTTTGCTACTAAATGTTGATATTTTCATAATGTTTCCCTCAAACAATGGACATTGGGCTTAATCCTATTTCTACAATTTTTAATGACATTGGCATATTATGTGGATCATCTATATTGATTTTGCATGTGGTCAATGAATGTTCCTTAAGGTGGTTATAGATATGCAGTTATTGTGTGTACTGACATTGCCATGCAGACTTAATTTTAGGATGCTAAGTTGAGGAAGACACCGCCAAGTGGGCATGCATCATAACATCCAACAAAGGAATCGCTCAAAGGAGGTCGAAAATAGAAGATTCCTCATGCAAATTGAATGTAAGCGCCTCACAGTGGACTTTAATGTTGGTTGAGAAAATGTGGGTGTTAGTGTTGTGCTAAATCTTTGTTTGGACCTGCATGTCTGACCAGATTCCATGCACGCGTAACCGCCGCCACTCCACTTTCTCTGTTTTCCCTAAATGGTGTCCTCCTAGTTGTGGAGTTGAATATCTTGTTTAGTTGATAGTATAAATAAAGATCTGATGCTCCTTCTTGGGAGGTTGCACGATTTGATATTGTACTTGCACTCTCAAGTTTTAGTAATACAAATACATTACTCATTTGTACTCATGATTTACAATGAATAAAATAATGTTTCAAGTTTGAGCATATGAGTTCTCATTAGTTTTAGAGGATAATTATCCAAGAGGGCCCACTTGGTGAGTAATTCGTCCTCTTAGTTTAGTATTACTTGTTGTTTAGTAATTAGTTAGAAATTTGGCACCAACTATTGTTGCAACCACTAGAATTCCATTCTGTGATTGTTCCTGCAACCAAAGTAGACAGAGTAGTGCACTATTGTTGCTCATATTTTCATTTCTATTATGCATTTTAGTTTGATGTAGTTATTGGTTGATGATTGGCATTTATGGTATTCCCTTCTAAGAAATTTACTTCTAGCATTATGAGTTCCTTAGCTGTAGAATGCAAATGGCTACTTTAGGTTTCCTAGTGCACATACAGTTATGACCCATTTCAAGTTCACATCCCTGGGTTGAAAATTTAAATGCACCTTCATGATGATTGAAATGGCTATTCAGGTTAGATGTCCAATCTCTGAATCATGGCTATAAGGGCTTAGTTATTAAATCATTGTAGGAGGCCAACACCTACCTCTCTCCTTCCCACCCTATCCTCTCTCTCTCCATCTCTCTCTCTCTCTCTCCCTCTCTCTTCCCCTTCCTATCTCCCTCATCTCTCTCTTCCCCTCCCTATCTGTCTCTCCCTCCTCCCTCTCTTACCCTCCCTATATCTCTCCATCCCCCCCCCTCTCTCTCTCTCTCCCTCCCTCCCTCCCTCTCTCTCTCCCCCTCCCCCCTCTCTCTCTAGATCCACATGGATTGGTTAAATTTTATTTCCTTTAAACCTAGATATACAAAAGCTAAGTTCACATGTACTAAAATCCATTATTCCTCACTTTATTGACAACTCATGGAAGAAAATCTAGACTATACTAGGTTTCATTTAAAAATAACTAGCTTAGGTTTAGTTTTTTAAATTTACATGTACCTTCCTAAATTAGTTTCTAACATATTTTTTTGTATTCTTCTATCTCTTGGTGTGTAGACAAAGTAATTTCTAGAGGATAAATTTCATTTTAGACAATCTTAAGATGACAAAATGCAACATAGGGCACCAACATAGAAAATATCAATCATAATTTGAGTACAAATTAATTTCCAAGATAGTGAGTTGTTGGATGCAATTCATAGGTTCCATGTCCTCTCCTAATTTCTATATATTTTTTCTAATTTTGTCTTTATATATAAATAGTTATTTTAATATTTCTCATTTTGTCTCTCCCTCTCTCCTTCTATCACATGTAGTTCTACACTCTCTCTCTCCCTCCCTCCTTATATACCTACTATCTCTCAATATCTCTCCTTAGATACTTCTCTATCTCTCCCTCTCCCCCTCTCTTTCCCTCCTTTTCTCTCCTTAGTTATTTTCTAAAACATTATTTTTCATAGATATCTCTATATCAAAATAAAAAAGGTTATTTTTTGAGTAGTTCTCATATATTGCCCAAATGATTTAAAAAAACCACATATTTATTTTTGACTTAAATTAGAAGTATATGTATGTGTACATTGTTGAAAGAATGTTGGTGTTATCAATGATGTCAACACCCAGTATTGGAGTTTTTGGATATTGTCAGTTGTGTTGTCATCAGTGTCAAGTGTGGATGTGTTGTGGTTTGATGTCACATTGATGTCAACCCCTAGTGTGGAGATTGTTGGAGTTGTTGAAAGTGTTGCACTATGTGATCATATGTATTATTGCTTTATGACAACCTCTAGTGTATCCATGATGATAAGGTGTTTGTGGTGTTTCTGATGCAACTAGTTCACTTGGTTTCCAAGTGCTTTTGAGAAAATGTGAATAAAGGAGTGTGTAGTGTAACAAAGGTGTGTTTAGAGTTGTACTATGCATTTCTTCATGGTTGAAGATATGTTTGTGTAGTTTGGATGTAATGAGGGGTGTTGAGAGGTGTTATATCCAATGTTTTATGTTATGGATCATTTTACAGTGGAAGATGTGTTTGGAAATGCAGTTGCCTATGTAGAAGGTTGTCTAGAAGAAATGAGATTGATCCGCATTGTTGTTTTTTGTCTTTCAGATTTGGGAACATGCTTATATTGTCTATATCTACCTTCTCTTAGATTTTTTTGTGTTCAAATTTTCTTCAAGTCTAGATTTATAAGTTGTTTTCTATGTCTATGTTGTTGGTTGCACAAAATGATGGTGTTCTCAATTGAAAGTGGTTGTGCTAGTGTTGTAGAATATTTTAATGATGCTAGAATATTCTAGGATTTTGTGTGGATGTCGTGAAGTGCTTCTTTTTGGTCCACATGTTTTTAGACTTGGAAATGTGTGTATGGTCACTTGTTAGTGTTAGTGTAGGTTTGGTTGACCTAGCATGCTAGCTCTAATTGTAAATATTTTTTCTTTGTTGTGAAAGCATGGTGAAATGTGTCAATGTAGATTTGGGTCCTAGTTAAACCTTAGCCTAGTCTACCTTCACTTCTTTCCATTGCAGAAGTTTTAGTGCCGACCTATTTGGTGTTGCATGTTTGAGGTGCATATGTTTAATTGAGGTCGACCTAATTGAGAATGTTTAGGTCATGGATGGTATAAATGTAAGGTGAATTATTGGAGATGTGTGTGGCAAGTGTGAGATGGAAATGTGATCAAGTGTGGTGATATGAGTCTGAGCTTAAACACTTATGAATTTGGATACAATGTGTAGAAGGTGTCTACATTTTAGTGTGCTTGAAGTTGTTGGAGGTAGTGAGCCAAAGGTTGTAGATGGCATAGAGTTGTAGTGGTGAATCTTACTGTTGATCTAATATAGTGAATCTCTCTATAACAATTTCTACTATCTTCTTTCTTTTGGATAGCGAGCCCTTGGTAGTGAGCCTTTCTTCTTTTCTAGGCAATGAGCCTAATTGTATTTAGTGTTGCTATTAATATATATGTGAGCTAATCCTCACAATGTTTTTTCCTTGCTTAGGGTTTTCCACATAAGTTTGGTGCTCTCATGTGTATGGTTGTGTTTGTATTGTTGCTTCTAATGCTTACATTCTGATAATGCTTAATGAGGGATTGAATGTTTTAATGTAAATTGATTCACCCCCCTCTTAATTGTCTTGTGCATCTAACAATTGGTATCAGATTTGTGGTTCCTTGGAAGAATCTTAACCACTTGAGGTAGATCTAGATGACACATAGGAAGGGTGTCAAAGCTCCTGTGTTTGATGAAATGAATTATGCATATTAGAAAGCCAAGATGGAATCCTTTATTGTTTCTCTAAGATTTGCAGTCTAGCAATCAATTGAAAAAGGATATAAATTACCTATTAATGGTCTGACAAGTGATGATGAGACCAAGGATTATGAAAAAAATGGTGAAAAAAGGTAAATAGGGTTCCACCTTTTGGGAGATGGAATTGGACTTATTTCACACTTTAGTTCATCAAGAAACTAGATCCCTCAACCAAGTAACTCAATTGAGGAATGGCTAGTGGATTCCTAGTGTAATTGGATGGGGATTCACCATTAAATGAAGCTTCAAAAGGGAGAAATGTAAACACTTATGCAAACTCACTATGAAACCTAGAAAATTGAAAGCATGAAATAAGATTGATAAAGTGAAATCAAATAGTAAAGTACCTAGTAGAATGATGGAGTCAAATCATGGTCTGCAACTTTAAAAATCTAATTTTTGAAGTATACTGGGACTAATACACCAGGTTGGGCATATGAGTCCTATAGGGTTTCTATGTAGAATCTGGAATCTTTTGATGATTGATTAGGATCTGCAAAAAGAGGTATACTAGGACTACTAATCCTAGTTGGGTGTATGAGTCATGTTCTAGGGTCTTCCAGGATCTTTTTGAATCTTCCAAACCAAGATCTGACACTGTTGGATACTGTAAAAGGGCTTTACCAGGACTAATACACTAGGTTGGGTGAATGATTCCTATTCACCTAAATCTACAAAACACACATCAAAAGAGATCAATTTTTTTTGTTTTGTTAGGGAATGGGGGTTTTCCTTGATCAAACCCCATTTTAGTAATTAAACCTTGAAATGAAATGAAATAGAATGAAGGAATGATGAATGAAAAAATGTATGTAACAAATCACCAAACCTTGTTGAATCCTTGGATTTTAGATCTATAACTTGCATGAATTAGCTTTAGTAGATATATATCCTTATCTTGGATCTTGATATGAGATAATGTCTTTGAATGCTTGAATGGATCTTGAACACTACATCAACATGTTAGCTTGCAACCATACGTGATGCATGAATACTTTGACATGATGCCTAAATCTTAAATGGTCCTCCAAATTCTTGACAACTTGATCTTGAATGCTTGAAAATCTCTCTTGAAAATCTTAGATGAAACATAATGAAATGACCTTGTATCTATACTTTTTTATGCCTAATTTCTCAAAATGACAACACTACAAGCTAACATTTATAAATTGAATCTAAGGATAATAAAATACCACTAAGAATTTGAATTAAAATAGGTCCTAGGTTAAAGCGAGACTCATATGCCAAGTTGGGCATATGAGTCCCATAGGCCTAAACCTGTGACACATACTTCAAGAAGTTCTATGTTTAATGTGACATTTGAAATTAGTGCCCGAGACCTAGGGAGGACCCAAACAAGTGTGAAAATATAAAGGGATACACTTTTCTACACTACAGATGGAAAAAAAAGAAATGTTATACTAAGTGGTCTTTCTAATTCTGAACTTGGAAAGGTGATAAGCCTAACAAATACTAAAGAGTTCTAGGTAAAGTTGCAAAGCATTTATGAAGGAGATGATAAGGTCAAGCAAGCAAAGATGTAGAACTACAAAGCCAAATTTGAAGCCCTAAGGATGTCTAAAAATGAAGACATTACAACCTACATGCTCAAAGTGGATGAAGTTGTTAATACCATCAATAGTCTTTGGTGGTAAGCTTGAAGAAAGTGAAGTTATGAAAAAGGTATTAAGAACTCTTCCTAAATCTTATAGGTTCTAAAGTTTTTTCTATTGGGGAAGCTCAAAATTTAGATCAATATTTTAAATATCAAATGTTTGGTGCTTTAATTTCTTATGAATTGAGAGAGTTTGGTCAAGATGTTGCAAAGAAAGAAATTTCCTTTAAAGTCAACAAAGTAGAGAACGATGATGAATTAAATCCTGATGATCTTGATGAAGTAGAAGAAAATTTTGTAAGGAGATTGAAAAAGGGCACTGGAAAATATAGAGGTAAGCTATCCTTTAAGTGTTTTAATTGTGGAAAGATAGGTCATTATGCTTCTAAATATCTAATCAAAGTTGCAAATGAAAAACATAAGGATCATAAAGGTAAATTTGTTAAGAAGATTTATTATGTTGAAAAAGACAATGGTGTATCAGATGATGAGGAATCAAACTATCTTGATGATCAAAATGATGAATTCTTGTTTATATATAAAGGTTGGAACTAATTCTACTAATCCTAAAATATGTGTGAAGGAAAGTGATCCAAAAATAGGTCACAACATTGAAGGAAGTATGGTGACTGATTTTCATGTAAGTGAAGAAATAAATTAATGGATAATTGATAGTGGATGCTCAAATCATATGACAGGTGATAAGAGAAAGTTTGTTGAACTTCAAAAGTATGATGGTGGTCTTGTTAAGTTTTGTGATGATACATCTATTGAGGCCTATGGAAAAGGTTCAATTAGTTTTGATGGAAAGCATAAAATAGATGGTGTTCTTTATGTCAAGGTTCTTCAGCATAGTCTTCTAAGTGTAGGACAAATGTGTAGCAAAGGATACAATTTGGTTTTTTAGGATGATGGTTGTGAAATCAAAAAATAAAGTTCAGGTACTTTGGTTGCTACAAGAACAAGGAAAAAAGGTAATGCTTATTAGCTCAAAGGTGGTGGTGTTAGGTGCTTTATGCCTCAAATTAATGAAAGTTGGTTGTGGCATAGAAGAATGGGTCACATCAATTTTGATAGCCTAGTGAAGATCAGTTCTACTGATGTTGCAAGAGATCTACCAAGGATTACAAAGCCTATCAATGCAATCTGTAAAGAATGTCAGTTTGGAAAAAAAACAAAGAAAAAGTTCAAGACTAAAAAATATTCTATTATAGGACCTTTGGATTTGATGCATACATATATATGTGAACCTACCAAAATAAGAATCTCTCAAGGTGATAGGTATTTCATGTTATTAATAGGTGATAATTCTAGAATGACTTGGGTGACATTTCTCAAAGAAAAATTAGAAGCTCTAGATAAGTTTAAAGCTTTTAAATCTATGGTTGAGAATAAAATAAATTTGAAAATCAAGTGCCTGAGGTCTGACAGAGGTGGTGATTTCACCTCCAATGAGTTTAATAGTTTTTGTGAAAATCATGGAATAAAGAGACAATAATTATCTCATAGGACTCCTTAGCAGAATAGAGTTGTGGAGAGGAAGAATACAACTGTTGCAAGAATGGAGAAAGGAATGAAGGTATTGTCATTGATATCAACTGGTCAACTAGTTATCTACTAGTTGATGTTGGTTGTATATGTTGAGGATATTGAGAAAATTTTATTAAAGAAAGCTTATAGGTATGAAATTGTTGCTTAGGATAATGATCCAGTATTTACCCCTATGTTCATGAAGTTCAGATATGTTGGTCATGGTTGTTGAAGGTTTCTATATCCATATTTTTGGCTATTGGTTCATTGTGAAGTTTGAGTTGTGTTCACCAATTGTGAACTATGTTTTTTTGTGTTGTAGTTGAAGTCCTAGAGAAAAGTTGCTAGTCTTGATTTCTCTTTGATGAAGTCTTTTGACTTGTGGCTCTAGAGTTAAGACCTTTTGATTGCATTGAAGATATTTTTGGTTTCTGGAAGTTTTAAGCTTAATTGTTCTATGTATTACATTGGTTTGGCTTACCTTGTGTTAAGCACTATCTTCGAAGTTGATGAAGCATGTTGGATCTATTTTGGGTCCCGGTGAAGTGTGTGTTTGGGTCACCCTCATTTTAATTCCACCCAAGAATGTTTTGGCACCAACCTAATTTGAATTTGAAGTTTGGATGGCCAACTTTGTATCTTTTTCAAGGTTGGAGATAGTATAAATACAAGATGAGCTAGTAATGAAAAATATATAAAAGAAAAGAAGGAACATTAGTGAAAGAGTAGATGTGAATTTGATGCTATTCAGAAAGTGTGTGTGAGATGTGTGTGGAAAATCAATGTAAAGCTTAATGTTGAGTTACCAAATGCAGTAAGCATAATGTGAACTCTATCATTTATGCAAGTTGATCAAGTGACTATGGTGGAATCCTTTATTGCATTGGTATTGTAGTCTCTCTATAAAAAAAAAAATTGTATCTTTGTGGCAATGAGTCATATGGGTTGTAGCCCTGTTGGAAAGTGAGTCCTTGTTCCAGATAGTGAGTTCTTGTTTCAAGCAATGAGCCTTATCTCAGGAAGTGAGCCTTGTTTCAAATAGTGAACCTTTTTGTAATTGGTTTTGATATTCTCTATAGGTTGAGTTAAACCTCACCATGATTTTTCCCTCATTGGGCTTTCCACGTAAATTTGGTGTTATTGTGTTTATGTGTTGGATTTGAGTTTCTGCATTGGCATTTGATAAATAATCATTTAAGCAGTGTCAAGCATTAGTTTCAGTGATTGAATTAAAGGTTAAAATTTGTGACAAATGATTCACCCCCCTTTATTTTTCCTATTCAACAATTGGTATCAGAGCTCGATTCCTTGGTGAAGAGCTTAACCATTTGAGGAAGGTTCGGGATAGCTAGAAAAATGGTCTTTGATTATTTGAGGTTTGATGGAACTAATTATGATATCTGGAAAGTATTGATGGAAGAATATATGGAGTATTGCGGATATGATGTGGAGAAAGCTTACAAGAATCCTTACACTCTTCCTCCTAATGGTCCGAGTACACCTAAAGAGATCAGAGCACATGAAGTGAACAATAAGGTCAAGTTCATCTTGAAGAATAGTTTAGTACATTTTGAGTTGATTAAGGTTCAGAATTTGAAGAAAAGTAAGGAAGTCTGGGGTTGTAGTACCCCTCCGTTTATGCTTATGCTTTCTGATGATATTTTTTTTCATACTATTAGACTTATGTTGTTTTGTTGGATACTTGGATCGCTGATTTTGAGCGATGGTGGATTATTGTGTGACATGATGATACTTTGTTTGATGATTATTGTTTCAGACATGTTATGATTTAGCGTAGATGTTTACTTTCAGTTGTTTATGGATATGCACATGCTTATGATGGACTAACAACATTTATTTCGTCAGTTTGCTGTGAGTGTATTGGTGTGGAGAATAGAATCGTATCACTCGCTTGCGAGTGCCCTGCGATATCTATGATTTTCTCCGCACGGTGTGTCTGCTTAATGCTTTATATATATATACATGTATGCACATAATTTGCTTGGTTGCAGGATTTACAGGTACATGACACCGACTCCACCTGTGTAATCAGGTCTTAGCGTGTCAAGACTCAGCAGAAATGTTGAATGGGAGATAGTAGTTAGGTTTATCCTGGTCTAGTCTTTAACCTTGGTTTTAGTACGTTGTCAGTTTTCAGTTTTGAGTCATAGGTTGTATTGTGTTTCTGTTGGTTAAATTGTTTTGAAAAGGGTAAATATTGGTTTATTTTAATGTTAATTATTGTGTTTTAATTATTGATTATTTAAATTAATATTTAAATATGATTGAAATTTATTTATTTGATAGTTTAATATATTAGTTAGTTTATTTGGTTAAATAGTTGGTCTTTAAAAGATTAAACTATTTTAATTAAATTAATTAATTAATTACGTTAAATTATTAAGTGTATAAATTATATTGTATTTAAATGAATTAGAAAATTAGAAAATAAATTAAAATAAGATGCATGTGAATTGAGTTTTAAAATTTAAATTTAAATAAATTAATTATTTGCATGTAAATATTTGAAATGGAAAAATTGCCGAGAAGTGGAGAAGATATTTTCTCAACAACTTCTCGACATGTGTGTGAGTGCCATAATTACATTGGGGTTGTTGAAAAATTTGACGGAGGTTATTGAGGATCTGGGATTTTGTACGGGATTATTCAATTGCCTTGGGGAAATTTTCTGGGGACTGGCAAAAAAATTCTAATTTCTTAGGAATTTGTTATCTCTCTGGGGCTGTTATTTCTTTGGAGAATTCTTGGTGGTTGATTTAAGCTTCCTTGGAATTGGTGCTTTGAAGAGTTTTGGAAGGATTGTGTTCTACAGACAAAGATTTTCTTCAACGTTCAAGATCTTCAACTTACAGGTATTTTACTGGTGTAATTTGTAGTTTGTTATTGGAAAAGAATTTTCTTAAAAGTTAAAATTCTTGATCTTCTTGGTGATTTGTTATTGAAATTTCTTTTTGTAAAAATTTTCTGTTGAAATTTGTTAATGGTATGCAAGAAATTTCAAGATTGTAGTTAATCAAAAGATTGAAATTGAAATTCTCTGTAATTTTTTTTTTTAGAAAAGAAATTAGGGAAAATAACCTTTTAGTGAAGAATTTTGCTGATTGAGTAATTTCTTTGATAAAGAAACAGTTATGTGGTTTAATTTCCCAATTTTACTATTAGAAGATTCTGAGAAAAATATTTGTTTAAAATACAGTAAATTTTCCAGATCTACTGTAGAAAATTCTATGGAAACTTTATTGAATTTGTAGAAATTTTTTCTGTGAAAACCCAAATTAATTTATAAGTATATATATATATATATATCCAAATTGTTTTTGTTAAAATTTATATTTTAAAACCTGGTATTTATTTTTGAAATCGCCGTACGGAATAATTTCCGCCAGCGTATTCCAAAAGAATTTCCGTGTGAAATTTTTAAAAAAAATTTGAATAAAATGGGGAGGGCCGAAACCCTCCCCACCAATATTGGTGCTAGGCGCAACTGGCAAGGCTGCACATAGCAACCATAAGGGCTGCTGGGCGCAGCCCTGGCCACGGCCGCGCCCACATCACTGTGGAAGCCGTGCATGGCTGCGAGCCGAAACCCTATGTTTTATAAATATAAAAAAAAACAGAGTTAGGATTTAAATGTGAAATTTTCATTGGTATTAAACATTTTTGAATTTATATAAATGTATAAATTTGCAATTTGTATAACTGTTATTTAATTCGATTTATAATATTTAATATATATATATATATTAAAATAAAAATATATTTATTATTTGTTATTTAAATTAAAAATCATCTTACTTGTTTAAATGATAAGTTTAAAAGAATTTTATTAATAAATATCTAGATTAGATATTTTGAATAATTTAGATATTTGTTACAGAATAACTTGTTATTTGAAGTTATATAATTTTCATTATGATATGTGATTGGAAAATTGGGCAAACTGTAGATCTGATTTCTGTATTGTATGGAAAATGGATTAAATTGTAAATGAATAACTCTGACACTTTAAGTCTTTTGCTTGAGAGGATTTAACATATCCGAACTATAGATATTTAATTTTCTTGATTTTATTTATTGTGTCTTTCTGGGCAAAATGGGAAAGTTTTTAATTGTTCAAGTCTTCCAGAATAAACTGGTTTAAATGGTGTATTATTGTTTTCAAAGTATTTCTTATTATCTTGGGTTTGTGCGAGAGTTAGACAAGGTGTTTGATACTGTTTTGATTTATTTGTCAATGTGAAATGTAAATTGTGCACATGGTAAACCCTAGTCATGAAAACCTAGAAACCTTGTTATGTTTAGGGGAGTGGCTAGTTGTAAGGGCCGACACACAAAGTGGTGTTAGGGTAACTTACAATTAGTTAAGTAAGTCAGTGAAAACTAAAGAACATAGTAGTTAGTTCTAAAACACTTAACAAGATGTACATGCCTCTCTTATGACTCATGAGCTTCCATAGTCTTGAGTATAAGATGAGAAGGCCTGGAATGGCAAAATCGGTGTCTCATTTCCTTAAGAGACATTTGATTCCGCAACTGTATGCAATAGGGGCCGGGTTCAATAAGAGGTTACCAGGGTAACCCAAGGATTGGGGGCTGGAACCTAGGAAGAAACACCAAGGTAACCATTGCATCGTTGTGATGACACTCCACCTAGAATAATAGTTAAACCTTGTGTTGTGTTTCAATCAATTGTCAAAATCTGGAAGCAATGTAACCAATAGTTTGTTTTGTACTTGTGTTTAGGGTTAGTAGATTAGGTCTAGGTAGCCTTATTACTATCTCCTAGCACGGGGGGTGGACCTACGGGTACCACATGGTTGGGTGGAACATGCACCTTACTCCGTTGGGTCCCCAGTTTGAACATAGCATTGAGAGCTTCATGGATGGAGAGCTCGCACATGGATTTCTTCTATACTTTCATCATTGTATATTGTAAACATGTATTTGAAAACATCCCTCAATTGTATAAGAGGTGATCAATGTAATTGTAAATGTATTTGTTATTTGAACTACCTCATCAAATGGATGAGTAATGTAATATCATATCAATGCAATGTATGGAAACATGTTTGTACTTTATTATATTTTGAATGGAAAATTTATTATTATGCAATGTTTACTTTATGTTATGATTTAATATGTGCAATGCGAAATACTTAAGTCGCTTATGGAATACTCAAAGTAGTGTAACGTCGTTTAGCCTAAGAATGTATGCAATTAATTAACTTATAATTAAACTTTTAAAAAAAATTATTACACCTTTTAACACAATTGCAACGTTCTTAGGTTATTAAGATGGGGCATTACAGGGATGATTTAGAAAGACTGCATGATGGTGATGAAATAGTTAAAGAGGCGATATTACAGAATTTGGAAACACAGTTTGATCTTATACATATGTCTGAAGATGAAAATGTCAAAGCTTATGTACAGAGATTGGATGAGGTAGTGGCTAGAATGCGATCACTTGGTGCTACTATAGATGAAACTAGGATTGTAAAGAAGATTCTCAGAACGCTTCTTGATGCTTATAGTGAGAAGGTGAGTGTTATTAAGCAAACTATAGACTATAAGACTTGTACTAAGGATATGCTATTAGGATTTTTGACATCTTATGAGATGAGAAAGCCGAGTCTAAAAAATGGAGGAAAATCAGAGACTGCGTTTAAAGCTACAAAAGTTGAAGATTCAAATGAAGAAAACTCTAATGAAATAGAAGCTAACTTTTTAATAAGAATGAGGAGAGGCTCTAATAAGTATGAAGGTAATTTTCCCTTTAAATGCTTTAGTTGTGGAGAAATAGGTCATTATACTACGAAGTGTTCGGAAAGAGCTAAAAGGAATAAGCAAAGATATGAGAAAGAAAATAAAGAAAATAAGATTAACAAAGCTTACTATTTGAATGAGAATGCTAGTATTTCAGATGAAGATTCAAAATATGAAAATTCAGATGATAATGAATGCTTGTTCTTGTCAATTAAGGATGAACTTACTTCTACTAATTCTATAAAGGAAAGCCCTCCAAAGAAGGAGAAGGAGAAAAATGAAGGTACAATTATCTCTACCCTACATGCTAAACAAGAAAGTAATTTTTGGGTAGTTGATAGTGGTTGTTCACATCACATGATTGGTGATAAGAGTAAGTTTTTTAAACTTGAGAAATGTGATGGAGGCTTGGTTATGTTTGGAGATGGTATTGGTGCTAAAATATATGGGATAGGTTTAGTAATTTTTGATGACAAGCATCATACTGATGATGTTTACTATGTTAAGGGTTTAAGGCATAATTTGTTGAGAATTGGCCAGATGTGTAGAAAAGGATATGATCTTGTGTTTAAGGATGAGAAATGTGAGATCTAGAAAGGATTTGGAACATTGATTGCTATAGGAAAGAAATATGAAGGGAATATTTATCAACTTAAGGGTGTTGATGGACAATGCTTTATGACTTAGATAAATGACAATTGGTTATGGCATAGGAGAATGTGTCATATGAATTCTGATAACTTGGAAAGGATTAGTTTTTTTAAGGTCATGAGAGATTTACCAAGAATTAAAAATCCTGTTAATGTTATTTATAGGAATTTTCAATTTGTGAAGCAAGCACGAAATCATTACAGATCAAAAGAAAAATCTACTACTAGACTACTTGATTTAGTTCATATAGATCTCTATGGTCCTATGAGAGTGTGAAGTCTACTTGGTGAAAGGTACTTTATTCTTTTAATTGATGATTATTCTAGATATACATGGATTACATTTCTTAGAGAGAAATCAAATGCATTAGATAAACTCAAGGAATTCAAGGCTATTGTTGAAAATGAAGTGAATTTGAAGATAAAATGCTTAAGATCTAACAAAGGTGGTGAATTCACCTCCCATGAGTTCAATATGTATTTTGAAGTGCATGGAATAAAGAGACAATTATCTACTTTGAGAACTCCTTAACAAAATGGAGTTGTTGAATGGAAAAATAGAACAGTTCAAGAGGTTGCTAGATCAATGATCACTGAAGCCAAATTACCAGAAGTTTACTGGAAATAGGCTATTAATACTATTGTTTGTGTGTTCAATAGATTTCAAGCAAGATAAAACAACACAAAGACTCCCTATGAGCTATGACATGGAAGAATTCCTACAATTAAATATTTCAAGGTATTCAGAAGCAAATGCTATATCAAAAGAGATGAGGAAACTTTGGGCAAGTTTGATGCAAGAAGTGATGAAGGAATATTTCTTGGATACTCTAACAAAAGCAAGGTGTATAGATGTTTCAATAAAATACTGAGAAATATTGTAGAGAGCTTGAATATGAAGGTTGATGAAACAATAAATAATTCTATTGATATTGATGGATGTGTCTAATGAATATGATTGTGCAAGAATAGAAGAAATTGTGGAAGAATAGGATAAAGATGAGCAGATAAAGCAAGATGAACATAATGAAAGAGAAGAAGATTCTTTGATGATGTCCCCTAAGACACCAAAATATGTACAGAGGAATCATTCACAAAATCAGATTATTGGAGACAAGAAAAAAGGCGTATTAACCAAAAGCAAAGCTGCTATTGAAGTAATTTTTTTTATTCCCTGAGATTGATCTGAAGACAGTAAGTGAAGCCTATAAATATGAACATAGCAAGGAAGCAACGAAAGAACTTTTTCAGATTGAGAAGAATCAAACTTGGGAATTGGTCTCAAGACCAGCAGATAAAAATATCATTGGATCAAATTGGGTATTCATAAATAAGTTGAATGAGAATGGAGAAGTTGTCAGAAACAAAGCCAGGCTTGTGTGTAAAGGCTACTCACAAGTAGAAGGCATAGATTTTTAGGAGACTTTTACCTTGGTATCAAGAATGGAAGCTATAAGGATGTTCCTAGAATTGGCTTCCCATAAAAGTTTCAAAGTCTACAAAATGGATGTCAAGCTAGCATTTCTAAATGGTGAGCTAGAAGAAGAATTTTACATGGAACAACTGGAAGGATTTTAGTTAACAGATCAACCGGATATGGTGTGCAAATTAAAGAAAGATTTATATGGATTGAAGCAAGCTCCTAGAGCTTGGTATGCAAGATTAGACATGTATTTGTTTTAGCAAGGATTTAACAAAGGTATGACAAATAGTAATTTGTACTTTAAGATTGAAAATGACAAAATCTTGATTGTAGTTGTATATGTTGATGACATTATCTTTGAAGGAAATGAAAAAAATTGTAAGATGTTTTTGGAAGAGATGCAGAAAGAATTTGAAATGTCTATGTTTGGGGAGATTAATTTCTTTCTTGGGCTACAGATTAATCAAACAGAGAAAGGAATTTTCATTTCATAGTCTAAGTATGTGAGAGAAATGTTGAAGAAGTTCTAGATGGATGGTTCCAAACTAGTAAGTACTCCTATGGTGACTAGTTGCAAATTGGGTAAAGATGATGATTCACAAAAGGCTAATGAGAGAAAATATAGATCTATGATTGGTGGACTACTGTATTTGATTGCTACTAGATTGGTATTATGCATGTGGTCTATCTTGTGGCTAGATTTTAAGAAGATTCAAGGGAAACACATGTTGCTACTCTTAAAAGAATATTCAGATATTTGAATGGAACTCTAGATTATGGATTATGGTATCCTAAAGATATTTACTTTACACTGAGTGCCTATATAGATGCAGATTGGGCTAGATGTGTAGATGACAAAAAGATTACAAGTGGTGAATTCATTCTTTCTTAGATGCAGATTGGTGGCATGGTTGAGTAAAAAGAAAGATTCAGTCTCTTTGTCTACTGTTGAAGCTAAGTATATTGCTGCTACATCTTTCTATAGACAAGTTCTATGGATGAAACAAACATTGAAAGATATCACAGTGCTATATGATGATCTCATTTCTATCTATTATGATAATACAAGTGCAATTAACATTTTGAAGAATCTCGTGATGCACTCAAGGATGAAGCATATATGTATCAGATATCATTTCTTGAGAGAGAATGTCATGGAGGATGAAGTCAAGCTTGAGTATATTCTAACAAAAGGATCATATTGTTGATATATTTACAAAGGCTCTTCCTAAAGATAATTTTGAGTATCTCTGAGAGAAGTTAGGGGTTATTGCCCCTCCTTTCATAAACTAAGATGCATTTGGAGATGCGTCAGTCCAGTGGATTCATGGTTCTATCTTTTAGGACTAATGTTTTGGTGGCTACCTCTCAAGGGGAGCAGGTAGTTTCAAGTGTTGTCATTGTGAGTTTTTTTTTTTCATGTCAAAGGAAGATTCAATGAACATATATTTTTCCTTTTCCATTGATTTGAAAGGGGGAGAGAAAGCATGTGAAAAGGAGAAAAAGTTAATGAGCAAAAGCAGGCATTGAGAAAGATGATCTTCTAAACGGGAGAAGCAAACAAAATAAAATATTGAGAAGTATATTCGGAACTAGTATGGTGTCTTTGATGGTTTTTCACATCACGTGTTTCCATAAATGAAAAAGCGGAAGATTGTTGCAAGAATGGAGAAAGGAATGAAGGTGTTGTAATTGATTTCAACTAGTCAACTGATTATCTACTAGTTGTTGGTTGTATATGTTGAGGATATTGAGATAATTGTATTAAAGAAAGTTTACAAGTATTCAGTTGTTGCTCAATATAATGATCTGGTATTTTCCCCTATGTTCGTGTGGTTTAGTTATGTTGGTCATGGTTTTTGAAGGTTGCTATATCTAGATTTTTGAATATTGGTTCATTGTGAAGTTTGAGTTGTGTTCACCTATTGTGAACTATGTTTTTCTATGTTCTGGTTAAGGTCCAGGAGAAAAGTTGTTGGTCCAGATTTCTCTTTGATGAAGTTTTTTGACTTGTGGTTCTAGAGTTAAGATTTTTTTATTGCATTGAAGATATTTTTGGTTTCTAGAAGTTTTGAGCTTAATTGTTCTATGTGTTTTACATTGGTTTGTATGACCTCGTGCTAAGCACTATCTTCAAAGTTGATGAAACGTGTTGGATCTATTTTGGGTCCTAGTGAAGCATGTGTTTGGGTCTCCCTCATTCTAATTCCACCCTAGGATGTTTTAGTACCAACCTAATTTGAATTTGAAGTTTGGATGGATGACTTTGTATCTTTTTCAAGGTTGGAGATAGTATAAATACAAGATGAGCTAGTAATGAAAAATATACAAAAGAAAAGAAGAAAGATAAGTGAAAGAGTAGATGTAAATTTGATGCTATCCATAAAGTGTGTGTGAGATGTGTGTGGTAGATTAGTGTGAAGCTTAATGTTGAGTTATCGAATGCAGTGAGCAGAAGGTGAACTCTATCATTCATGCAAGTTGATCAAGTGACTGTGGTGGAATCCTTGGTTGCATTGGGATTGTAGTCTCTTTGTAACAAGTCTTCTTTTCCTTCTTTGTATTTCTGTGGCAGTGAGCCCTCCATGTTGTAGCCTTGTTGTAAAATGAGTCCTTGTTCTAGACAATGAGTCCTTGTTTTAGGTAGTGAGCCTTATCTTAGGCAGTGAGCCTTGTTTTAGGCAATGAGCCTTTTTGTAATTGGTTTTGATATTCTCTATAGTGTGAGTTAATCCTCACTATGGTTTTTCCCTCATTGGGTTTTCCACGTAAATATAGTGTTATTGTGTTTATGTGTTGGATTTGAGTTTCTACATTGGAATTTGATGATAAATCATTTAAGCAGTGTTAAGCATTAGTTTTGACGATTGAATTAAAAGTTTAAATCTATGACAACTGATTCACCCCCTGTCTCTGTTGTCCTATTCAACAAGGACAGTTCAGGAAGCATCAAGAACCATGATGAAGGAAGAAAATCTACTATAAGTTTACTAGAAAGAAGTAATTCATACTGTAGTCTATATTATTAACAAAGGTCGAGCAAGAGTGAACAGTTCAAAGACTCCTTATGAGTTATGGTATGGTTTTTCATATGCTTGTAAGAAAAAATCTTTAAATTGCTTAATAAAATTTTATAGTAAGACATTGATTATGATAAAACTAGATTTTTGCTAGGAAAACATTATGTTATATTCCTTAGATCAAACTAATAATGGACAAAAAAATCAAATAATTGCAGGATTGATTTTTAGAAACTAAAATCGGATCTGAGTAGATACCATATGCAAGGTTTTGCAAATTTTAACTCAAACTAAGTGGATAGGGGAGTTGGATGCCCTAGTCCAAAGAGTTAAATTTTGATGTTGTAAAAATTTGAACTTGAATAATAGTGCTTAAAATCTACAAGTGTAGAGGTTCAGGTCTGAAAGTTGAAAATTTTCTAAAAATGCACGAAAACCTAATTTTTCTTATGTGAAGAATACACATGCATGCATTTTTTATGTTTTAAAATAAATTCAATATTCTTAAATGATGATTTTCAAGATTTAAAGTGTTGTAATTGACTAAAATTTTCCAAAAAATTCAAAAAAACAATACTTTTTTGTCTTTTGAAATGAAAATGATATATAATTCTTCACTTTTTCAATGTTTTTCAATAAAATATGCATGCAATTTTGAAAAAATTTAGCAAGTTAATATTGTATTAAGATTAAAAATTGATGTAACTCATATATAAGCCCTAAATAAGGAAAAATCATACTTGAAATTATACAAATAAATTGAAAGCATTTTTATTTAATGTATAATGTTTAAAGAATGAAAATGCATATTTTTATAAATGAAATAAATGTAAAATAACAAGATCATCAAATGATCTATATTTTTGTATTAATTTTTAGAGTTTATGCTAATGAAAATAGAAAAAATTATAATGCAGGATATGTCAGGTTCACCAAAATGCGGTGTAGGAAAAGTGATCCTAGATCCAACTAAGATTAACCTCTTTTCACTTAACATCACATTTGGATACAAAAGCAGCTAGGGTTGATGATTGGTTTGTTACCACAATGGAGATGTAATCTTCTAGGGTCTTATGTCTATTTCAAGTTATGTGAGGATGATAAATTTGATGTGTGATTTAACAAGAATATTTGACATATAACCCTATATCTGAAAATGTAATTTGTTTCATAAACAAAAATGAAAAAAATAACAAAAAATATTTAGATATAAGAATAAGATATAGAGAGGAGCCATGACAAAAATGTTGAAAGAATGCCAATACACTAAGAGGAGGGTGAATCAATGTATGCAAATTTTTACCAAATTAAAACAATATACAAGATTTAAGGTTACATAGAAAAATTAATCACAAAGAAGACGCCAAATATATGTGGAAAATCCAATGTGGGAAAAACCACAGTGAGAATAGCTGTTAGGATCTACTAACCTAATCTAGCCTCACAATAAAAGATATTACATATGTTTTGTAAGCACCAACTTATAGCTACATTAACACCCAAGACAATGTCTTGAGGCACCAACCTCTAGGTACATTGCACACCTAAGACAATATTTTAAGGCACTGGCCTCAAGATAAACTACACACCTAATTGAGCACCAACTCAAAATTTTGAGGCACTAACCTCTACAACATTACAAGTTCATATATGTTGATATTGGTTCTTCTTCAACCTAAAATGAACCTTTTCAATTCATTAATCTGGACTCTCTTCCTCTACTCTTCACCTCTCTCTTTTCACACTTACAAAGATCATCACTTTAACAACTTTTCATCACAAACCATATATTTTTACACCAACCTGAAAAACCATGCAATTTAGTAACCTTCGTGAATTTGAATAATCTACATTTAGTCTCCACTATACACATGATATGCCAACATTCTATATTCATCAACCACTCACAACGTCCTTTTGACCATAATAGTATCTATTTCCATAGTTACACAAACCCTAGCTACTTCATAATCCCTTGAAACTGTCACTTTTATGATTTTTTTAGAAATAAATTTAAATCGGCTTCATCTTTGTAACTACCTATTAAATTATGTCTTCAAGAAGTATTTGTTTTCTCACTTTGAATATTGACCATTGATCTTTCCTTTGCTGCCATGATCTGATGTTCTTCATTTAGTATACTTCATCTTTAAAACATGACCGTTTGATCAAGTATCATTTGAATGCACATCATAGATTTGTATCACATACCATATTCCTAGTGCATTTTTTCTTAATGCTTGAAGAATGATATATGTGATGCAATGAGTGATTGCCACTTGTCATCATTTCCTCAATTAACACATTTCACATTTTCTCTTTTGCACTTGAAAACTAAAGATGTAATGCATATGAACTTTGTGTTGCAATCACCTTTAGACACTTGCCACTATTCTGCATCATCATAGATATTACTATGGTAGAAAGACTTGGAAATGTGATGCTTCACCATCCATCGATCTCTAACACCCTTTGCACTAACCATCAATCTTTCAAAGAAAATTTCCTTTAACTCTATCTCATTGGACACATGGCGTGATTCCACAATTCCACAACCAAGAGTTGACATTAGCCATGTAGCTTTGTAGGCACACAAAATCCACCCAATCTTCAATCACTAATCACCACCATTGATCAAGCTTAGCCAAATATTCAACCTATAAACTTAGGAAATATTAAAGTCCTTAAGCACTTTGTCAATTGGTAAGCACTAGGATGAAGGGGTTGTTACCTGACGACCCTCAAGGCTTTAAAGCTATGACATAAGTGACTAATTACCACCTATTTCTAGTCAACACAAAAATAGAAATTCTTATGAATTCCGTGACTGAAATCCTTAGGGTTTTACTAAGAAACCCTAGTAATGGCTGAGAGAAAAGATAATTCATTTCTAAGACCATCTCTTATTATTTGAACTTTTAGACCAAACATCTGAAATGTACTAAAAAAAACCATAACACATGTTCTATATGTTTCCCTCGTAAACCTCCATAATTGCCTACATCAAGACTATGCAACATCTGTGCAACTTTTGAATTGTTGCTTGACAGCATTTGCAACTTTTCTGGACCTATACTAAGCATCTACAAACAATTTTCCTGTGATATTCCACTTACATCAATGACCATCATGACTACCCTTTGACATCATTGACAATAATTCCAACAATATCCACCTTTTCCATTGATGGTAACACCTAAAAATCACTAAAAATGTAGAAACATCATTCATACTCCCCCTTTATATACCATTGCATCATTCATCCTACATTCTCCCTACATACCAAATTTTCTTATACACCCCTATCATTGTAATTCACTATTCACCTTAGCAAGATCTTGCATACTATACTCTCCCCCTAACACCAATCACAAAATAATACCTCTACATACTTTTCTTCAATTTTTTATACTCTCCCCCTTTGACATCAATTACAAAGGGATAGACCAAGGATAAAGAATTACTCTATTATGCTCCCCCTAGATGAATACTTTTTGTATTCAAGTAAAGATAGGGGAAGGAACAACTCCTAATTTCTCCTCGAGCTATTCAAATGACTCCTTTGGAAGGGGTTTGGTAAATATGTCTTCTAGTTGACCTTTTGTAGCCACATATTCCAATTTGACTTCCTGTGCAACAACTCTTTCCCTGAGAAAATGATACTTAATGGATATGTGCTTGGTTTTGGAATGCATAACAAGATTATTTGAGATATTTATTGTACTAGTATTATCACAAAAAAATAGTAATTGGCCCATCAAATTCACCTTAATATTTTGCAGTGTTTGTTTCATCCACAAAACCTAAGCACAACAAGATACATCAGTGATATATTTAACTTTAGCTATGGATAAAGAAATTTAATCTTGTTTCTTACTTAGCCATGTTACCAATCTATCTCCTATAAATAATTCACTACCACAAGTGCTCTTTTTATCATCAACACAACCAACCCATTATGCATTAGTGTATGCAATTAAAGAGAAGTACCATAGTCTAATATACTCAAGTCACGTATCTGAAAATCCTCTTCACAGTTTTGACATGTGTCTCCTTAGGAGCAGCTTGATCTAGCAACCATGCAAAAAAATCGCATGCTATTAGGCCTTGTTGATGTGAGATATAAGAGACTTCCAATCATGGATCTATAAAATGATTGATCTATTGAATCAAACACATCATCTTTTTTGAAATTACATCTAGTGGTTATAGGTGTGCTAACTGGATTGCAATATTCCATCTTATATTTCTTTAGAATTTCCTTCACATACTTAGTCTAAGAAATGAAAATCCCTATATCTAACTAATTGAATTGTAAACCAAGGAAAAATGGTAATTCTCCTAGCATGGAAATCTCAAACTCTTTCTATATTGCAATAGAAAAAAATTTACACATCTCATCACAGTTGCTACCAAAAATGATATAATCAACATAAAAAAAGACAACCAATATTTTTTCACCATCACATTTGAAATACGAATTTTTTTCAACAACACCTTTTTTATACCCTTGTTGTTAAAGATATTTGTATAACCTAGAATACCAAGCCCTAAGGGAATTTTTTAAACCATACAAAGCCTTCTTTAGTCTATATACATAATCTTTATTTTCTATCATAGTAAACCCTTTAGGTCACTCCATATAAAATTCCCCATCCAAATAGTCTATATATTAGTTTTTAACAAAACTAATATATATAGATTGTAATTCAATTCAACACATGAACACAAGAAGATACTCTAATATATCGATATATCAATTACAACTCACTACAATGATCCAAAATTATATATAAGGTTACCACATATCAACATGCAATATTATTACCTTTATTACAAAATCCTTTGAAGTGAAAATGCAATCTTCGAATGAGACTTCCCTCAGGAACCAAAGGGGTTTTATCCTTTGATCCTAGTGAACACTAGGTTTTTTTCCAATGAACACAACTCCTATGGGCTTTTACCCATAAAAGGAATTAGAACACAATTTTCCCAAAATAAAGAAAATTACATAATAATTTGATTCGTTTACATGAATTGGTTTCCCTATATTTATATGCTAACATTCCTCTTAAGGAATAGCCATCCTTGGACCCAATTGGCACCAAATCCTAGAATTTGAATTCCCAACACACTAAATTAGGTTAGCCTTAAGGCCCATGTAGATTCCTTTGTAATAAGTGTGCCTTCTTGTGGACCCATCCACATGCTTTCCCTACTTGATACAGCTTCCTTAGACTTCATTGTTACTTTTGTATGATCCTGCAATGCCTTATCCTTCAAGTCTATAGGGGTGGATTCTAGCTGAATAGCACAATCACCTTCTATTCATGATATCTTTCTATTGTCCAATCATCCCTTCTTGATTTTCAGATATGATGTGTAAGTGCCATCATAGGTGCTATATTCTGAACCACACACCTAAACATGCTTTTTGTGGAAGAATGTGTTAGAATTCCCAGATTATGCTTTGTAACTGTCTTTCCAAAAAAAATGGACATGATAGAAATGGAGATTTTACATCCATTTGGTATACTTCAAAAAATTTATAAACTAAATATGCAAGAAACACTCTAATAGCTTCAAGTCTAACTACTAGTGCAAATGTATCATCAAAATCTACACCCTCAACTTGAGCATAGACCTTGTAGACTAATCTAGCTTTATTTCTTGTAATCTTTCTAGATGTCTTCATTTAGTTTATTCCTAAATACCTACTTTAAGCCTATGGGATTCTTATCAACAGGCCTAGGAACAAGTTCCTGAGTATGGTTTTTCTCTATTTGACTATTTTATTCTTTGATGGATTCAATCCAACTTTCATCCTTACTAGCTTCTTCTTAAGATTTAGGCTCTATTTCAGATAGTAAAAAATATTTTACCTATTCTGGTTGTGCAAGATTTCTTGTTGTTATACACATCAACTTTATTTCCTTAAATTTTCTTCTCAAAATGATCTCTTTTGACAAATTTGGGTGGAGATTTTAGAGTAGGGTTTGGTTCCTCTTCTTCATTAGCACCACTCTTTTCTTGTGACTCTTTTTTTGTCTAGATTCTTCTTTTTCTTCATAAGAAGGGACTTTTGAATACATGACATCTTTGTGTAATGGTTGAGAGTCTAACAATAAAACTTTCAACTATCTTCTATAGTCAACCTTTTATTGTAGCACTTATAAGCTTTTCTTGTAGTTGAATAACTCAAAAATATTCCTTCATCATATCTTCTCTCAAATTTACTCAAAATTTCTTCATCCCTTTTTACAAAACATCTACTTCCAAATATTCTAAAATACTTCACATATGCATTTTTGCCTTTCCATAATTCATAGGGAGTCTTATCATGATTTTCTCTTAATTGTGCTATGTTAAGAATATAAACAGTAGTAGGAATTGCTTCATTCTAGTATCTATCAGGTAATTTGGCTTCATTCAACATTGTTATAGCCATTTCCTAAATAGTTTTTTTCTTTCTCTCAACAACTCCATTTTGTTGAGGTGTTCTAGTTGTAGAGACATGTCTTCTAATTCCATGTTTTTCACAATACTTATCAAATTCATGAGAAGTGAATTATCTACCTCTTTCAGACCTTAAACATATAATCCTTGACCAATCTCATTCTCAACCATAGCTCTAAATTTTTTGAATATTTCTAAAGCTTGAGATTTATCTTTAAGAAAAAGTACCCATGTAATTCTCGAATAATCATCTATTAGCAACAAGAAATACCTTTTTCCATTGATTCTTTGAGTTCTTTTTGGTCCACACAGATCTATATGTATCAAATCTAGAGGGTTAGAAGTTGAATATTCTTTTGTATTGAATCTAATCCTAGTTTTCTTTCCTTCAAGGGATTCCTTACGAAAAGTACTTGTTGGTTTTCCAATACTAGGCATATGCTTGACTATATTCTTCTTGCTAAATTACACTAGATGATCAAAGTTAATATGACCCATACTTTTGTGCCATAACCAAATTTCATTAGTTTTCCCTAATAGACATCCTCCACTTTTTATCTCTCAAATGGTACAAGTTGCCATCATTTATTCTTGCTTCAATGAAAATTCTACCAGAGCTAGCTTTCCTTATCTCACATCCACTAGCATAAAATAACAAATTATTTCCTTTGTCACACATCTAACACTATACAACACATTAAGTTCACCATCTATGCATAGTGTACCTTTCCCAGTTATCTTAGCAGTAGTATTGTCACCAAACTTAATTGTACCTCCATTCCATTTATCCAAACTAGTGAATTTTCTCTTATCTCTAGTCATATGACTAGAGCAACCACTATCAATTACCCAAGGATTGCCTTGTACTTTGGCATGAAATGCTATTTGGACAATTATTGATTCTTCATTCTTCATCTCAGTCTTCTTCTCTATCCAATATATTTTTAGATTTTTCTTCTCTTCCTCATAATTCTATTCCTTGGATGAACATGAGCTGGTCTATTTTTACTTTGAGAGATAAATTTATTTTTCTCCTATCTAGGGGGATTTGTAACCACACTTCTACAAAATTTTACAATATGGTCATAATTGTTATAGTTACAACAAACATCATTTTACAATTGGAAAATTTTCCTATCGATCCACTCTTTAGTTCTTGCCTCGATTGGATTTGTCAGAATGTTAAGGTCATTTACCTCTTCTTCGTTCCAGTCAATTAATGGCAGCAAAAGATTGGCCACTGCATCGTACCAAGGATAAATCATTGTATTTTCATCCTCCACCACTTGCTCAGGCACCGGGAACAAGTTGACCCTCTTGACGAAGTACATTGTTATGCACATATAGTGCCTCATTCACACTTTTTTATCATCCCTGTAGTTGGCCCAAAAGTCCTTAACATCATGCACTCAGCCATGACCATCTTTCTGAGTTTACCATAGGGGTCCATCCATGACCGGGTAGTATAGAACTCCAGGTGATATTCCACGATCTCTTTGTCTAAATGGTCTGAACACTAGGATGTGTGGAGCTCATGCATCCCCTGGCCAAAGGAGAGGGGATAGGGAATCCTTGCCTTATGTTTGTTGCTTAGGACCTGGTGTGTGCATGCTGCAGCTGCCAAGAGAGCTTGAGTAATATTGTCTGGTCATTTGGGTACCAGAGCAGTTTGTATGGTTTCTCTGAGAAATCTTCAACTTAGATGTATGTGAACTTAGGGAATTGTATGAACAAGAAGGTGAATTGTTGAAGGAAGGAATTAGCACTATGGGAGACCCTTCTTTCAAAATCACCCCAAGTAATCTAATAATATGACCTATAAAAGCATCATTGACTCTGCAATAATCCCTCTTGAAATTCATGTATTGAAGCTAAGGGTACTTGTCATAAACCTGTAATTCCCTACCTAGATTTGTATCTAGAGCCCTAAACAAGCCCCTGTATTGCACCCAGTTAGCTAGTAAATAAATCAGGTATGAAGTCATGTAGAATCGTGAAGTCTTCTTTACAGCCAGAAATTGCTCATGCAAGCAATTATTGATCATTCCTGCCCAATAGAATTCAGCTTTGCCTCGGAGGATCTCTTCGATGAAGTACAAAATCCACTCCTAAAAGAAGGCTGCAGTTGGAAGGCCCATGACATGGCTTAATAGGGTTACCAAATCATGGTAATCCTCGTAGAAGTTGTTGTGGAAGAGCTCTTAGGGTACTTTAGCTATGTTGCCCCTCTTTTCTTTTAACCAATATTGATTGATGGCCTTTTTGCATTTGAGAGGGTCCTCATCCCACATTTTCTTCCCATATTCCATGAATGCTTCTTCCATTTCTCTAAAGGTAGGGATATGAAAAGTCTTCCCTATTGACTTGGTAGACAGGTCAACCAAAACATTTCCATCTCTATCCACTATTGTTCTAGACTCTGGCTGATATGCCTCCCTACAAGCCATTACAAGTTCGAGAGCAATGAGGGCAAGTGGAAAATTAACAGCCTTGGCCAACCCACTACTTCTAATCTTTCTCTCATTTTCTATTGTAGGGTTGATCCAGACCCTTTTCTTGAATTCATCAATATCTATATGTCCAAGATTGGTATATGAAATCTCCTTCTAGGCTGAGGTGACCTTGGAGTTGAGGGGTTCCCCATGGAACTTGTATTTCATTTGGTTCTTGTCCTCTTTGCCTCAGAGTGCTTTAGCTGGCTTCTTTCCTTTATCTTTTTTCGTGACTGCCTCTGAGGGTCCTGCACCTAGTTCCATATATCCTGTGGGCGAGAAAGAGGTAAACACATTCAAGCATGAAAACATGGGAAAGTTAGCCAAAATCCTACAAAATGACATTTGATTAGATAATTCATCACTTAAGAATCCTAACATATCTTTCGGATCAACATTAACCTTTCACAGGAAGGAGTTTCAACAATTCAGGCCCAGGGGTGCAGACTTCCCTAGGCTGGTGGTTGTTCTAAAGCAGCCGCAAAGGGGACGACAATCAGGGCATGATGGCCCGATTGTCCCAACCCACTCCAAGATTTGGGCATAAGGTGGGGTCCACCAAGGAGGCCACTTCATTTAGGCATGTGGGTTGAAGTCAATTTGAAGATTAGAGGGTATTAAGGTCACTTTTGGGCAGGCAGAATCAAAGGGCAGCGTGGTTGTTTGGGGTTCCATCGTTGAAACGACACTAGCAGGGCAAAGTTCTGCAGGCGGTGTTCTGTCATGCGAGACTTGCAGACTCGGTGGACAGTGGATGCTTTGTTATTGAAGTTGAAATATTTTAGAAGGATGCAGGCTAGGGAATGCTTGACAATGCTGAGGAATAGCCATTTAAAACAACAAAAGCTAGACAGAGGCTCAGTGGAGGAGATTCGTGTTGTCGGATATGTGAGTGGTTCCAACATTCATTTTGTTTATCATCAGTTTGGAGGCAATGGCAAGGTTGGGTCCTGCATAGCGGGCCGACGGGGGTCTGCAACTGTTTAGGATGGCAGAAGCAGAACAGAGGTCCACGACCAGCCATCCAGAGGAGATGGTCCGCATAATACTTAACACTTTGTTTTTTTAGCTTTTGGGCTTAGACAAACATGACGGGCTCGGGTCCCACTAGTCGGGTGGATTTTAAGGCTTGCGATTTGGTCAATCGTTATGGTGTCAGCGAAAAGGAGGCAAAAACCCACCTGATCGGACCCGTACATGGTAGGTTAACCACGCTAAAAGCTTGGGTGGTGGTGAAGGTTGCAGTGTTTGAGGAGCAAACTTTTGGGTTGCGAAAGTTGTTTAGAATGGCCAAGCCAAGGCAGAATTCTGCAAGAGGAAGTTCGCAGGGTGCAGCTCGTGATGGGTCAAGACTTCAATTGTTTGGCTTGATGGGTAATGATATGGGCAAGACCTGATCGTCGGGAGGTCGCGCTTGATTAGCCGTTTGAAGTGGCAGAGCTAGAAGGCATTTTGTAGGCGAAAACCTGCGCCCGGGGACTCGAGAGGGTCGATGGCTCTCCATTTCATTTGGTGAATTTAAGCTAAGTTTGGGGCGGCCAAAGAGGGGTGTCCTCCCATGAGGGCGGACACAAAATAGGAGATCGTCGTTTTGAGTTTTAAACATGTTTATGAAGGAAGACGATGGCAGTGACATGGGTGCGGGCCCGCAGAGCATGGATGCTTTGGTTGAAGAACAACCGTAGGGAGTGTGAGTTCCTGAAGCGATGCACAGGATGATTTTCAAAGTTTGTTAAAATTTCAATTTATGGGTTTTGTGCGCCTAGGTTTACTTTAGTTAATTTCAAGTTTTCTTCCCTTTAGATTTAGCAATTTTGTAGAAATCAAAGAAAACGTAACACAATGCTCGCAGATGGAAAACCTCCCTCTAAAACCCAATGAAGGAGATCGAAGAAATAGTTAGCAAAGGCCTTGAAGCATCGGTGGAACTTGTTAGGCGTGAATGTGGCATTGGGAGAGGGCTCTGACTCAATTCTAAACAATTGATAGGATGAAAATGACAGCTGAAAGTTGGCTATTTATAGAAAATAATGCATTAAATGCACCTCATTAATGTTCGTACGGTGATGCTAGAGGTTGGTGATTGATCATTTTGAAAACGGCCACAGGAGCAGCGAGACCCACCAAGCGGACGACGATGAGCAGTTGGTCATTTGGGGTTCAACAATGAAAATGAAATTTAGAGAGGTGAGGTTCAAGTGTTGGAATTTTGTTGGGCGATGGCCATTTGGAGTGGCTAGGAGAATAGGGAAACCCGCATGGGGTGGTCCGGTAGGGCAGACCCGCCAGGCTCCAAGGACGCCAGTCCAAAAGGGTGAAGGCAAACGACCAACGGAGTTATACGAAGGCCTAAGGCCTTGAAAATTTGAGGGGGTGAAAAATGGTCACTTTAAGATGAATTCCTTGAGACTCACTGACCATTTTAGAACATAATACATGGGGCATGCAAAACGAGGTGGCAACAAAAGCAACCCGATGAGGTGAAAAGAAAGAGGGTCCCCGTTCTAAACGGGGCATGTGTGCTGAAGGCACAACAAGTGGGAGGAGTATGTTATTTTTTAACATGTGAACTCATCTTAGTATTTGGGTGTTGGTTTTATAGTTAGGTATTTGGGTGCCACATTTTTGGATGGTTTTAGTTCATGGTTTTGTAATTACCATTTGATAGTTTTTGTATCACTTATATTTATGGGGTTCTTGATATGGAGGTATTGATAGTGATTTTGTAGGTATTATTATGCTACCAAAATTACTCCAAATCTCTAGTTGGTGATACTCTTGTAAAGGATTTATCTATAAGTGTATTGTAACTATTTTTAGATTATTTATTAACACATTTGGATGCTTTGAAGCATGAGTTTTTTTTAATGGTTTTCCAAAGAACACTTATGTTGTATTGTAAAAAAAACATGTGTTTCTTATTTCTATAATCGTAAAGATCTACATTTTATAAATTACTCTCTTCTAAGATTAGTTTAGGGAGAATTTATGCATACTTTTCTTTATTTCACCTAGGACTCCTACTATATGGGAAATGTATAGTCTATAAAATACTAAAACATCCAAATAATATACTAATAACACTCACATAAGGGTCATGGATAAATCCTCTATCACATAGTGTTGAACAACACATTGATTTGTACACCAACAAACACTATAAATATCTCTACCTTGATCATTTTATCTCTCCCAAATTCTTCACATCACATAGAAAATAAATATTAAATATTCTCAATCATCCTTATTGTTAACAAAAAATAATAAAGTATGAAAATAGTAAATGATCAACTCTACACAAATACTAACTCCAATGTGAAATAAATGAAACTTTTATGATATACAATAAACCATAACGAAAAAAACCACAAATCAAACCATATCCTTCTAACACCACTAAAACATGCTTAATTTGTGACAAGTAGCAATATATGTAAGCCTCTCAAATGAAAGGAAGATCAAACAAAACAACCATTTTCATAATAAGGGAATATTAGAAAAGCTACTAACCATCTTTTGTACTCTTTGTAGAGTCCCTATTAATGCAAGTAGACTTGGGTGTCAGAAACATAATTCAAAGGAAAACCTAACTGAACAGTCCACTAAACCCTTGGAAAGACCTTCATTAAATTATCAACCAGGGCTAACATAAGCTTGTGATGATGTTGACACTATATGTGCTTCCAGAGACTCAAGACTACCTATATCATCCTAGCATAGGTGTTTACACATATTAAAAAATCATAAATTGTATAATAGTAAAGGAAGTAATGTTGGAACTATTGCTACGAGTACCTACAATGAAAGACTATGACTAGTTCACTGTCAAGAAATGAATCCTAGAATTAACCAACACTGTTAATTAAATCTACACTCAAGAGTACAACAGATTGAAGCAAACTAAAGCATGGATGTAAGAAAAGATTTATTCATGAATTCATTCATAATTGTAACTTAAGGAATCTAATTAAGAAAACATGCATTCATGGAATAACTACTACAATAGAAATACATTCAAAGAAAATAAAGTAGGGAATAGTTATTGTTGACGCCAAAATTTTACAAGGTAATAGTGTCTTATGGGAAACTCAGTTTATGGGGGACCTTTTGTGCTAAACTAAGTGACCTCCGAGTTTTTAGAGAAGTCGGCTTCTTCTATAATGGGGGTTTGGAAAGGAAAAAGGAAACAAATATAATAAAATAAATTCTAACCTAAGGCGATGCGCCAGGACTTAATGATAGGCATGATAAATCATAGATCTAAGGGCCTAATTGGTATTTGTAGTGTTCCAGAAGAGTGCAAACTGAAGATTATAACACAAACAATCCATTCATTGACATAAAATAACATTGCATACATTCCTACTACCAAGAAGAGTCATTAGACATGATCTAGACCAGTAAACTTGAATATATATAGAAGTTCTCAAATGAAATGTCCAGACAATAAAAGCATAGTTTACAGTTTAATCAAATAGCATGAAAGAACATAAAGGCCAAACAATTGACACAGTCCAAAAGTCTTTTGCAATAAAATAAAATAGTAATAAAGGTCTAGCGTCTTTTCCTAAAACCAGTGTTCCTTCAAAATTTTGGACCCTTTTCTCACAACAAAGAAAAGTATATATAGCAGAAAAACTCCCACCGCTTCGGAGAGCAGCAACAGAAAAGATTTTGCCATCCCCTAGCAATGATGCAGAAATAAGAACATTCCCAAAGTTGTTGCAACAAAAAATATTCAAAACCAAGCATCTGGTCATTCCCGGCGCAAGTGCATCTTCTGTAAATGATGGTGGTGGTCCCAGCAAGGTTAATAAGATAAGTGTCACCATCCTGTGCAAATGATTATGACACACAGTGGCCAATCACAGCATTTGGTTCGCTTGGTTGATCGCTCAAATATGGGATCCGCCAATTAGGCACATGGCAACATTTTTCTGCCCACGTGAACCTTTGTCTCTCACTGCTGAAGACTTGCGCCAAGGCTACATGTGTTGAATGGGTAGAGCACTATCCAATAGTGGAGGAAACGATCATCGACTGGGTGCAAAAGATACACGTGGCAAAATTTTGCTGCCCACAGTCATTATTTTATCTTCACGTAGAAAGATTTACAAAGAGTAGACATGTAGCAAGAGTACACTGCAGACAACAATTGTGGGGCCTACCAAATTCTTTGGGAGTGAGAGCTTCATGGAACTCGAGCTGAGCCCAATGAGGAAGTAAAAAGGAATGATCAAAAATAGCCCGCAGCTACAACACGTGGAAGTATAACGGGGATTCCTGAGATACGAAAGGAAGGGAAACCCTCAAGTTACGCAGAGCAGACACGTGGAGGGGAAAAGTAGACTTTTGATAAAAGGCTAAGTTGATTTCCTATGATGCACGAGCCGACACATAAAGGAAAATACACTCGAAGGGAGCTCGTTAACTACTTATTAACAACTTTTGGCGACTACTAGGGGCGTTTCGTTTGAGGAACAGAGAACCCAAAATTTCTCTGGTTTACAGACCAGAGCGCCATTTCATTAGATAACAGAGTCAGAGATTGGAAAGAGCCACTTGCAGAGCTGAACATTCATCCTCAGATGGCCTTACCATGTTGCAAAAATTCTCTTGTATTCCGTTTAGATCAATAGTTTCTTTATGAGGTAGTACATTAGGTAAACCGGCCCTTGCTTCACAATGAAACAATAGCTGTGAAAGTAGATGAATAACTCCCTCAATGTCATTTGCAGTGGGAGGATGACTAAAATTCTTAAAAGCATCTGGATCATTTTCCTTCTCTTTTATTCTTTTTGCAATTTGCTCAGCCGTAGCAGTAGAGCCATTTTCAAGGAACGGGGACGGGAAACCCATTTTGTTCAACTTGGAGAAACTCTCCCGCATGTTGTACATTATCTTGCTTAGAATAGCCATGGCTACTTTAGTGCATTGGAAGGTAGAGTGGTAATGGATAAACTTATTTGTCGTCTGAGCAGCAGCATCTCGATCTTCAATTTTTGCCCTGACGAGGTTTTCATCAGAGACCGAGTATAGCTCGGCGAGCAGATCTTTTGCTTCATGAAATTTTTCCAAGATAAACCGTGAGCACTGCTCAATCATATCATGAGCCTCTTGGCTTAACTTTAATGCCTTGGCGATGAATCAGAGGGTAGGCTGCAGTGTTATGCATAAAGTTTTAATCTTTTCCCAGTGAGAGATGTACAACTGCCTAACCAATAGAATAATTTTCGGCTATGTAGGAGAAGACAAGAGAGAGCTTTTAAGAGAAGTGATCTCTATGCCTTTTGAGTTAATGGCCTCAACCAACTCTACCCTTTTCTTTTTCTCGAACGCCAATTGCTCCGCAGAGCTACTCATTTCTTTATTCCAATTCTCCTCGGCTTGGGAGTGATTTACTAAGTGCATGTCCAAAGAGGACTTTGTCTCTTGGAGCTCTTGTTCTAATTAAGCTTTTAGGCCCTCAAATTCAGCCTCTTTTTCTTGTATTTTCTGCTCATATTGAGCTTCTTGGTACTCCAAAGCCTCATTCCTCAGTGCCATTCCTTGACTATACTCAAGGCGAAGTCACTCTAGCTCTTCATTCTTTAGCTGCAAATTTTGCTCTGCCTCCTGATTTTTAGCATGCAGCTCTTTTACCATGGTAGGGTTGATAGTCTGAATCTTCGCAAGCTCACCCTAAAGTCTATTCTTCTCATCCTTTGTTTCCAGTGCCCTTTCTGTCATACGTGCAACATCTGCCTCCAGGGATTTCTCTTTTTTCTCCAAAAAACTAACTCTTTCCTTTACTATTTTAAGTTGCTCATACTTTTTCTTTAGTGGTGACCATTTTTAAGGAAGTCAGAGGTGACCACCCATTGTGTTTCCTCCATAATCTCAACCTTATCCTACGGTCAGGCCACCTTCATGTCAAGCCCTACCACATATATTTCATAGTCTTCTGGGTGCATCTCCCCTTGAGACTTGGTTACTCTCAGGTACATAGTTGCAAACTTCAGTTTTTGTCGGGTCTCAACATAAAAAGTGTATTTTTGGCTCAGCAAAAGCACTATCATCCTTTGCCTTGTGCTTTTGCATTCTACTTGCACATGCTTCCTTTCCGCAGTCAATTTGCACAATAAATTCGGCTGGCGACAAAACTAGTCTTCTTGCGAAAGGAGCACCAGACGGTAGGGCATATAGATAGGTAATCCTGATAGGCCCAGGCATTTTCTTTTTTCTGGAGAGTGACAGTTTGTGGGGAGAAGTGGGGCAGATTCCAAAGCTTGGTTTGAGGACCAGCAGAAGGGCTAGTCACTTGCCATGACTCAATTGGTGAATCGGTGGAAGGACTCATAGGCTGGAATGGTGAAGGAGTTGTTATTTAGGAGTCAGCTTGTTGTGATAGAAGAGGATCCGCAGCAATAGTGGAAGTAGAGGTGCCCGCAGAGGGAACGCCTTCAGAAAGCGAGGCAAGGAGAGCCTAAGCTGCAGTAGTGGGTGTAAGGGTTCGCAGAGGAGTAAAGCCAAGTGGAGTGATCTATGAGAATTGGGCGAAACCTCTCGCATGTGTTGGATTAAAAGTGGGAAACAAAAGGCCAGTACTCATGGCAGGGATTTCCGCTGAGATAGGGATAGATACCAAGGACTGAGAAGCAAGGGAAGAAGGAGCAAATTTTACCTGTTGACTGATCAATGGCAGCGCCAGAATCACTAGTGACTCTTCCTCGGCCTCAGGCTCTTGGCTAGCTGCAAGCACCTGTCTTTTGGCGAGTTCTTACGAACCCTCCCCGACAATAGTCTTTGTACATTATTGTTTTGCAGGCGGGGCTTCCCGAGCTTCAACAGTTATTATCGTTTGCTGCTGTGGTACCCTGGTTGCCTTAGCGGCCCAAGTGAGTGTATGCAAAGCCCTTGATACATTAAACCGCACATTCGTGGCTACATAGGCGGGTTGTCTGGAGCCTTTCTCCTTCAGCATGGAGAAGGTAGAAATTGTTGCTTCCTCTTCTTGCTCTTCAAACTCATCCTCTAGGTCATCGCTCTTATTGATGCTAGAGTCTGGGGTGGGGTGGTCACCATCCCACCATTTTTCAAATTCCTTGTCCTCCTTCAAGCTCTCATAAGGGGCATCCAACTGCCCTGTCTCCTGGCGATACTTCCAGAAAGCTTCTATCTTTTCATTAGTTCATTCATCATCCTTCCACAACTTGTTGTACATGGTGCATTCTATGTGGACATTATCTTTGGCCACCACCACAACAAAGTAGAACTTGTGCCATGGCCCTCTATTATCTTGTGTGGGAATACGAGCCAGTTCAACAAAATTTTCATCTTTGTTTACCCGCGGGTTATGTCGCTTTGCCTAATAAGGTCGAGGAACATGAGTAACTTTCATGTGCAGCTCCAGCAGGTCATTGAAAGGGTTGTAATCCCATTTGTCACTTACCAAAACCAACCCTAAATGAGCTTGTTTACCCTACAATAACTGATCTGATTGTTTCTTTAATAAAGTTGTCATTTTGAAATTCTTCAGACAAGTGAAGAATCCCTTTCTCTTGACACTTTTGCTGCTGTAGAAAGTAAAATCAATGATACACACCTGCCTATACATTTCAAGCGCAAGCACCTTATCTGTGATGTAGGATGGGAGAAGGAAGGGTTGACCAGTGAAGCCCCACATTCGGAGAATTATGAAATCTGTTCCTAAGAACCAGTTACAAGCAAGAGTGAAACTCTGCATATATCCAGTATGATCCTTATCGAGCTAGATTATGTCACATCCTCCTCGTAAATCTTGCAAGATTGGAGTTATAAAATAATCTGAAAATGGATAATAATCATATGACATGGAAAGAAAGGGTGTCCACATGGATACTGGCTTCCTCTTCCCCTTTTCATCAAAAATTGATAATTCAAAATACCTACCGAAGAAATCAGGGTTTTGATGTAGGAACATGTGAACCAAGAAGGAGAGAAATCTAAACTTTCCCTCCGCTAGGTAATTTTTTATTTGCCATATCATTTCATCCACCATGAACTTGGCGAAATCATACCAGAAGGTATCGTGTTGTTTGTGGAATTGGAAGGTTGGTCCCAGTTGAAAGGTTTCCACCATCTCATCAGAGTCTCGACCGCACACAAAAGCTAGCATCGACATGGAATCCTACATATTCTTGCGAAATGAATTGCATGACAACAAGATACTTGGCAGTTTAGCACCTGGGACTCCTTTCTTACCAATCTCCTCCATTAGGAAATTTGAGTTCTTTTTCATCACCTTCCATGTTTTTTCTCCTTTACCAAGGAAAAAGGACTCAATTTTCTCTCTTCTTTTACTCTGGTTTAGGATGCATAGCATATGCCAAATGTCTTGTGGGTTGATGTGAACTCTTAAGTTTTGGCCCTCGATGCAGCGGGTGTTAGGGTTATATCGTTGAATGGTAGCATCAACTAACTCCGGGCAGTAATGTACTAGCGAGACCATGTATTGTGGAAGACCACTGTACCAAACCTTCTTTGATGTCGGTGTGTCTGCCTTAGGTGTCTTCAATCTTGCACATGTTGTTTCTCTTAAGGATTTAAGATTTTTTGTGAGTCATGCATCATAAATATTATTCCATTTCTCCTCAACCCTTTTCTTGTTTC